>JAUMHB010083590.1:14967-31468 GCA_032359685.1 Pittosporum tobira
TGCATGCCACTGTAATTTACTTTTGCCATGTATGTATATCTATATATCCATATCCCTATCCCTATCCCTATCCCTATGTGTCTCTATAAGTCATCATTTATAGATATATAACTTAAATCCTTGCACGCATATAGTTGCATCTCTCTCTGAATAATCTGTCTGTCTCTCCAGACAATGTTCGCCGCCATGGATTTGATTAATCAGTTTCTGAACTTAGTTGCACCACCATTTACTTTCTTTACCCTCCTCTTGTTCTTACCACCCTTTAAGGTTTTCAAGTACTTCCTCTCAATCCTAAGCTCCATCTTCGCCGAGAACATCGCCGGAAAAGTTGTTCTCATCACCGGTTCTTCCTCCGGCATCGGAGAGGTTTGTATAAATTAAGCACATACATATATGCATGAAATTTTAGTTAATTCAACATTAAGAATCTTTGATAATTACTTTTGCAGCATCTGGCTTACGAATATGCTAGCAAAGGTGCATGCTTAGCTCTTGTGGCGCGGAGAGAGGATCGGCTGCGCCAAGTAGCTGAAAAGGCACGTGAGTTGGGTTCTCCTGATGTGATGTTCATTCGTGCTGACGTTGCCAATGTTGATGACTGCAGGCGGATGGTTGATCAAACAGTCAATCACTTTGGACGGCGTAAGCCTGTCCTAATTCTCGATATTGAATTATTATTATTATTATTATTATTATTATTGGCGTAAGCCTGTCCTAATTCTCGATATTGAATTATTATTATTATTATTATTATTATTATTATTATTATTATTATTATTATTATTATTATTAATGCTCCTTTTAATTTGATTGAAAATTGGAAAGTTTGTAAAGGTTCTCAATTTCATTAATCGAAGAGAATGAGTTTTTAAATATGTGGGTGTGCTGTTCTTGTAGTGGATCATTTGGTGAATAACGCTGGAATTATGTCAGCCTGTATGTTTGATGAAGTCGATGTTACTGTGTTCAGATCAGTCATGGTATTTCTTCAAGCCTTAACTCAAATTTGGAGTATTTAAGTTTTATTTGTTTCACATGATTACGTAGTCTTACTTGATATAATTTTTTAAAAACAGTTTAAAATTCATTTGTTAACTTAAATAGAAAAAATACCTATCGATTGATTTTTTAAAGTTGTAAGCATGAAATTTATGATCTTTGATTTTGGAACGTACTAAAAAAAATAAAGAATCATTTAATTATTTTTAATTTTGAGACAAAGCCGTTAATTCTTTTTATTAACTTGTCATACTAACAGCTCCAGAAATTGATACTCCATCTGTTTTAGAATTCAATAATGTTGTACACACTAACAGATACACAAAAAAAATTATACACAAATTGATGTTTCAAATTATAATGGATTATAATAACAGGTCTACCCCACCCCATATATAATTAGACATTCACTAATTACAGTTTGATATATCAATTTGTGCATATTTTGTTAGTGCATTTGTTAGTGTTCATAACATTACTCTTTAGAATTAGTGTAATAAATAGTTTGCTATCAAATGTGAAAGTTTAAAATTTAAATTAAGATATAAATAATTTGTTAAAATTTTAAAATTTTAAAAATTGTAAGATATTTTATATAAAATTTATAGTATTGAGTTTGATATTAATTAAAATAAAATAAGATATCAATTAAAATAAAATAAGTTCACTTTAAATTTGAAAATTTGGTTAATATATTATATTAAAATGCATAGGTATTTAGATAATATTTACTTTTAGAGCGAAGGGAGTATATATTTGCTTAATAGATTACATAATAACAAGATGGTAATCTAGTAATTAAGAAGGTTAATTAATTAATTGTGAGTGGGAAAGTGGGTATAATATTATGTACTCAGTAAAGTATGCTGCAATTTATCTGGGTTTTAAGCCAATTGAGTACTTTTAACCCTCATATATATATGTCATTGAGGGTTTAGATTTGTGTGGCATGCAGGATATCAACTTTTGGGGTACAGCTTACACAACTCGATATGCAGTTCCGCATCTCAGAAACAGTAAAGGGAAGATCATCGTGCTCTCTTCCGGCGCTTCTTGGTTCCCTAAGCCAGGGGCCAGCTTCTATAATGTATGTGCTGCCTTCCAACAAATTGGTCTTTTCCCATCTTTTTGACAATTTTGCTGTATATAAATATGAAATTGATAATTTTATCAAGAAAATTGATATTTTCACCTGTTAATCTCTTAAACAATACGAATTTGTTAGTTCAAATGTGGTACATATGAGTGAAAATATGATTTTTTTCTATTAGTATTTTGTGCTTCTAAAGTAGCTAGGTTCTAATGTTAACCTGATCATAGGCAAGCAAAGCAGCAATAGCACAATTTTTTGACACCCTGAGGGTTGAGTTTGGGCCTGACATCAAATTAACAGTCGTGACGCCTGGCTTTATCGAGTCAGAGATGACCCAGGGCAAATACCTGGTCAAGGAAGGAAAACTAGAACTTGACCCAGAATTGAGGGATGTAAGTATTTGCCATATTTAATTATATGTTCTTAGTTTTGAAGTCCATATATAGTTGTATTTCAGTTTCTTCTATGTCCCATTTGAGTTCCTATTAGTTTGTAACTTGATCATATAGATAATTAAATAACTGTCATTATTTGTGTAGAAACATTCTGCTCCCATTATAATTTAACATAATTTTTTGAAAATAGTTTGAAATTTCATCCATGAAAGGCAAGTTAGGAATACTACGATGGTTGATTTTACTAGAATAGAAATTTATTTATACTCTTGGAACTTTCTCCATTATTAATTTTGGAAGGGAGTGGTAGTGTTTAGTCTGATCACACTTACATGCATATATGTAGGCTGAAGTGGGCGCGGCGCCAGTGAGAAGTGTAGCAAACTGTGCCAATGAAATAGTGAAGAGCGCGTGCAGGGGTGAAAGATATGTGATAGAACCGGCATGGTACAGGGTCACCTTCTGGTTGAAGGTTTTTTGCCCGGAGATTCTCGACTTGCTTGTTTGGCTATCTTATATCACCAAGCCAGGAGCTCCGATCCATGAAGTGCTTAAAAAACGAATTCTGGATCTCACCGGAGCCAAACAGGTCTTTTATCAGGAGTCCATTCAGGCACCCGAACGCAAAACTGAGTAACTAAATTGTTGTTTTCTCAATCTTTCCCTTTTAGGCGAAGCTGCAAGCATTATGCTCGTATGTTGTAACGACATCGAGTCTAGCCCTGTATTAACACCATTTTATTTATTTTTTTGGTTTGGTAGAAGTCTTGTACTGTATGAAGTGTGTGTGGAATGTGGATATTTAATATGTCAGGAAAAATTGAAAATAAAATTCAAGAAAACGATTTTTGAAAAGTGAACACAGTGTTGTCTCTTTCTATTATTTTTTATAATAGTTTAATTTATTTACTTTTATTATTTTTTATTTATTTTATTTTAAAAATAAATATTTTTATTTTTATTTTTATAATATATGCATAATTATTATTTTTATATTAAATTATATACATACATATACTTTTTAAATTTTAAATTTTCTTATTCTTAAAAATATTCAAAATCACTATCTTATTAATTTTTTTTTTCTTATAAAGTATTAACATTGTTATTGTTAAATCATAGTATTAAATTTTTACATAAATATACTTATATTAATTTAAAATAACATAATTATTAAATTTATTTTAAAATAAAATACAAAATTATATTTTTAGCCATATTAAATCATAGTATTAAATTTTTTCATAAATATACTTATATTAATTTAAAATAATATAATTATTAAATTTATTTTAAAATAAAATACAAAATTATATTTTCAGCCATATTTTCAGTTTGACTATCAAATATTAAAAAATAAATTATTTTTTTAAAAATTATTTTCTCAGAAAAGGTTTTACCGTAAAATATTTTCTGAAACATATTTTTCTTGTATCAAACTGAACCATAATTATATTGTGTTTTCTTGACTAAAATGTATTATTAACCCTTTGTTCTTATAAAGTTGAGACTAAAAACCCCACAAGGACCCAAAAAAAAAAAAAAAAAGGTTAAAAATTAAGCCCGGAGTTGCTAAATCAATCAAGCATTCATGTGGGCTGACCTTAATTATAAGCAACAAACGTTTTCTGCCTACTCGTTCCATTGGGCCGGGCTTCTGGAATAGCAGGGCTATTGGGTTCGCATCTTCAAAATTAGTGCGTCAGTCCAAGCTTAAAAGGTAGGTTAAAAACCAGACTCTCGTACGACAATTAAACGAAACTTACCACCCAGAAGTTAAAAAAAATCGAAGTACATGATTAAGCGAAGCAATTGGTAGAGCATTAGCTATTTAGCCAATACTGCTTGCTAAATAGCTACCTGCCAACCGATTCCCCCATGGTCAACTTCCAAGAAAGGAACGTGCATTGGCACACAACAAGGACCGGCCGTGGAGTCGGTGGAAGGGTGTGTGCGCCCAAGTGATTGTGAACGGGACCAGACGCGGAAATTGGCTCACTAGGGAGCCAGCTTGGATGAAGGTATTTTTCCTGTGCAAGGTGTTTTGTCACGAGTTGATGTAGTCGCTTAACCACTTCGTTGTGTCACATGGCCAGACAGCTGCTAGTGAGCGAGCAAGACAGCAACAAGATTGTTGATTTTCAATTTTTCATGGTTGCAGTTTAAGGAAATACGATCTGCATGTGCCACCATTATTCCTGAACAGACCTATGAAAAGTTGATATGTATACACATACAGCAACCAAACAAAACCGTGTCCTGAATAAAGTCATCTGTAATTAGATCCAAAATATGCTACGCAGAATGTGAAAGTCCATCTAGACGTATTCTAATTTCTAAGACGCAAGCAAGCAAACTCATTTTGTAAAATACAATTGTGCTCAGAGATAGTGAAAAATTTCATCAACATTTATAATGAATAGCTAAATTGAAAAATCACAGTGCTTTATTGTACTAAAAAATAAATTTATATCTAACTTGAAACAAACAAAAAATAAATAATAATAATAATTAAATAACCACATCTAATTTAGAACGGAAGAAGTATTATATACTCCATCTGTCCAAAAAATGAGTCTTGCCTCATCATTTTGTGAGACTCATTCTTTTTTGGACAGAGAGAATATAAGAATATGGCATCTTACGAACATTGACAACAGTTAACCATGGGATGCATTGGAGAACAGGTCCATTGGAAAACAGGTTTTATTTCCTTCTAAACAAAATGTAAACCCCACTCAAAACATCAACTGTAAGTGTCTACCAAAAGAAAACAGGTAAATAAGTGATTTATTCAGACAGCATAAATATCATAACATTTGCCATACATATGACCTAATAACTAACTTCCTTTCATAATTTATAATTTTCAAAATTAAACTTCTGAATATTGATGCCCACAATGAAATCACAATTCCAAGCTTCAGGAACACAACTAGCAATTCCAAATAAAATGGACTATATCACCGACTTAGAGAACTATAGCTGATTGTGTAACACAGATCTAAAATCTTTTCACACAAAATGGATGCTCCCAATAGGACATAAAGAATGTTCTAAACTAATGAAACTGATTGAAGCAATGGTTACTGTGCCCAAAAAAGATAAATTCTACATGATATACACTGAGTTTATGCTGTCCTTCCGCATTCTCTCTCTCCTTGCATAAAGGAGAATCAGAGGGCACAAATCTTGTCTACAAGATTAATCAGAGTACAGAACCCACCAGAGTCATTACACTAGTATGATCCCTCCATCTAGATATCCCTGCGCTCGTCATTTTTTGTAACAAATTTATTCGTTCTGATAGTAGAGATTCTTCTAGCTCCTCCATTTGGGTATATTCCTTCTCCATAATCAGTTCAAGGTCTCCGATAAACCTCAATTTACATTGCAGTTTCTTAACCTATAAAAGTATTTCGTGCCAGGAACAAATATCAGGGCCACATTGCTACTTATTAAAGAAAATGAAGTAAACTAGAAATCATAACAACAGTAACACCATGTTTGGCAACTCAATTCCAAGTCTTGGAATTGCAACCATGCTTTGGTTGACTTGCCAAACACAACGTAAAGAACGCTATTAGATAAGTATATATCTCACCTGCATCTCAATTATAGTTGCCACTAGATGTTCTATTTCTCTGTCTTCCTGATCTGCCAATAATTTGGCATGGGCAGCAGCAGCACCAAGAGCTGTTGCAGTTGCAGCCCTCACGCGTAAAGTTGGAGGCATATCGTTCTTCATGGAGGATGTCTCTTGAATATCTGTAAGACAAATTTATTAAGAAAGAGCTTTAAAATTTACCATCTCTTGGAGCATCCTTTACAAACCCTAAACATTTTTGTATGAAATGTTCACAGGTGCAAACAGCCTGAGATATTGTCCTACTTCATAATTCATTCCTCATCTCTGTTGGAATCTTGAAGATAAGATTAGATCAAGATATTGAAAAAAAATTGATCTTGTTGGTCTGGAAGAATGCACCTATTTAAAGTAAACCATGGATTAGTGATGGGTTTAGAATTTTGATTCCAAAGGAAGTCGTACCCGGTGCACAAGGTTTACACTAATAGCAAGGATCTGGTGAAGGGCCTTACGGTTTAAAATTAACGTCAACTGTGGACTAGTGGTGGGTTTAGGATTAGAATTTTAATTCTAATCCTTAAATACTAAAAGGTCCTCACTGTCAAGTATCGACTAACATTTCAATGAAGGAAGATCCAATTGAGAAGAGACGGATCCATATGATTCATATACTGCACGTTAACATTGCATGCTGTAAACAAAAATAAACAGATATGCATCTTTATGGGAAATACCTGAAGTATGCCTTTCTTCCATCTCCGAGTCTTTGGCTAGAGAGGCTCTGAAACAATACATGTTCATTTCACTCTCAATTTCATTAATTAAATAAATTTGAGGAAACTAACATCATTGTGAAGAACTAGATAGATGGATATAATGCTACCTTACTATCTCATTGCTTTGTGGAGAAGACCCAAATTCATGAATGCCATTATTGTCATTGCCCTCAAATATTTCCCTTGGAACTAGGTATTCGTAGCAAAGGGCTGCAACAGCGGCCTCGGATGCGGAAGATGTGATATGCGAACCAACCATCGTAGAGATGCGAGCTACCTGAAGGATAATAATACAATGATCCAACATGCAGGCACACTCTTTCTTATTATAATTAAATAAATATAAAACAATTATCTCCAAGAATATAGTGTCTCATTTTCTACCTGTTTCATTAATGAATTAGTGGCATCTGAAATAGGCTCAATACATAGCTTCTTTTGGGGAGGGCATAGATCCTCAGCATCTCCATTTTGCTGGCTCTCATTCTTAAGCTCATGAAGCTGGTTCGTTGTTGTTGTAGTCTCTTGAGACTCTGTTGAATCTAATTCTGGCTGTTTAACAATGCTTACACTGCCATTTGGCCCACAGGTTGTAATTTTACCATGATAGGCAGGTCTCAACATCAGCTGCCCAAAAGGCAGGTGTAAAAGCTTGGAAATACACTCCAGTTTAGTCTTGGTCTTAACATTTTGAGAAACGAGCTCCCAGTCATCACCGTGCTTCAAAACAGATTCTAGAAGAAGCAATGTTTCTGCTTCAGTCCATTCAAGAATCCCACTGTCATTAAACCTGAAATCATCCACAGACTTGCCCTCCCCAAACTTTTCATCTTTGAAGCACTTCACACAAATTATGAAGCTCTTGTCCTGATAAAAACAATATATGAAAATGTTATCCCTAAAAAAATGTACATTAAAGTTTAATATAAAATTGTTATAATTTACAATATCTATCTGTCTATCTAATATATATATGACACAGCAAACACAAACATAATGACAGCAGTCAAAGTAACAGATAGAAGGCTCATAGAGAATTCTTCCATTTGTATTATATATATATATATATATATATATATATATATTAAATAAACACACACACACAGAAATCCCATGATAAATTGCCAGTATTGCTCATGGGTGCAAATCTCAAGATTCAAATATTTGCATCCACATCGCAGGCAAGCATGTAAACAGATTCAATAGCTATTCGTGGTAGAGTGTAATCTTAACCAACTTTGAGAGCTCGCTCTTTATATACATAGTTGAAAAATAAAGCAGCATGACAGCATCACAATAGTCTAAATATACATCTATTTTGCCTGTGTAGATATATTCAAGAATATCATTGCAGTGCAACAAGGGAAAATTCTTGACAAGCTTATTCAAAAAAGGAAAAATTCCACCAGGAAGGCAGAGGAAAGTTGTAAATATATGAACTCAAGACAAAGGCAACAATCGCAAATCAGTACTGAATTATGTAAATCTAAAAATGAAACACTGTGTTAATGATCAAAGGCTCATGATGCTCAAAACATAGAACTTGAAAAGTCTCAATTTCATCTTAGTAAAATAAGGACATTTTGTTTGAAAAGAAAAGGTGGAATTACAGAGCAGTTCGAGGACATTAAGTCCACCCAAAACATAGGCCTCAATTGAGCATAACTCACTGAACCTACTGCATAGTGTAACAGCACAAGTTGCCAAAAACTAATTTAATGTTAAAAATGCAAAATAACTCATGTAACTTGTGAGTAACTTCAAGCAATATTTTCCCTGTTGCAATTACTCAATTTCCTTATTATTTAGGGAGAGCTAGCAATAAGGTAGATGAGGTTTTGCATTCAAATCTAAGATTAAGGAGGGTAAATGGATACATATAAAGGAGTATCCGTACTTCTTTATTGACGGATATACTTTAATCAAATACAAACAGTACCGGATACGAATATAGAGATATTCATGTCCACTTAAATCGGATAAGGATCCAGTCGAATATGGAATATTTTTTACCAATTAACTTTTATGTATTGCCAAGTTCTAATGCAAAAAGTAAGACATGCGTTTGTGAGTGAGTGTGTGTTTGTTTGTATTCGCGTCACATACATGATTTCAAATCATCACAAAAAAATTATAATTTGTCTATTACACGTATAATTGAATTATGACATTCAAATTTGGAGTATGGAGTAGGTAAAATATTAAGAATATTAATATTTGTATATATATTACGAACATTGGAAATATTATGTGAAACTGTAAATATATTTAATATCTTCTACTTGTCAGATGTTTATGGACGTATATCTGTATTAGTATCCGTTTATTGATGGATACTTCTAAATTGCATGTGGTTAATATCTGCTTTGAAAGGATACAGATAATATCCTCTTTAATCGATGCAGACAGAAGTCAGATTTTTCGGTTACCATTCTCCCTAACTTCATCCTATCTACGCTAGTAACATAAGGCATACTTCATTCTCCCTAACTTCATCTTCTTACACTAAAAATGTTAAATACAATGTTTTAATTAAGAAAACCACTTCATAATCTGCCGAATGCAAAAGTGACACAACCAAGTCATTTCCAATTGTCATTTTTGCTGATTATGAAACCTACGTCAAACCAAAACAAAATTACTTTTTAATTACAACAAGACAAACCCAGAGATATAAAAATGGAAAATAACTGAACATGAGAAATTCCCAAAATGGCAAAGAATTGAATGTGGGAAATTGCAATACCAATATACCTCTGCATACTCGTAGTATCCCAAATCGCAAGGCCCACTACAATGACCACAAACCAGTTTCTTCAGCTGCATAAACTCATTATACATATCAGAATATGACGCTAAAGGCGGCAACTTGAATCCATTTTCGGCAGCATTTGACAACTCAGGAGGTGCAGAAATAGGTTTTGACGAATTCGGAACCGCCACAACTTTAACTCCGTGTGGAGCCCCTTCCTCAACCTTAATTTTCCACTTCCCTTCTTCCCCAACCAAATCATCATCACCCTCAGGTTTAGGCGCGGAAAAATTGATCAAGTTCCATGTCTGGAGAAACAAGAAGACCTTGTGGATCAAACTGAGGTCACCCACCAGCGATTTACGGACCTCGGTAAACGTGAGCCGTCTCGTGGGCTCTTCTCTGTATTTGGAGATGATGAAATCTCTGTATTCTTTGTAAATTTTCGGAGTTCTAGTGATTGAGCTCCCATCGAAAAATTCTTTGAGTGAGTATCTCTCGATTTGGTGGATGTCGTTCCAGGAAAACCAACCTTGTAGATAGAAATTTAGGGTTAGGGTTTTACAGGAAATAAAGAGAGATGTGGAGGGAGGAGCGATATACAAGTAAGGAGAGACTTACTGGAGTAACTAGGGATGGTGTAGAGTTCGAGCTCTTTAAAATTCGGGTCCTGTGAGCTCCTCTCCATTTCGGACCAACGACGACTGAGTTTTGTGAGTTGAGTTTCGAGTCAATATCTGAGTCGCGTTCGTTAATCGTTATGCGCTTTTTTGATTCTCTCTCAAAATTCAATTTTATGGTTGGTAGCGAGAGAGAGTGTAAGAAAGTTAACTGAACGACCAACCGGAATTTGGCACGTTGTATAATCTTGTAGTATGGACTACTACGACAACAGGATCAAAGGTCGTTTTTTATTTTATAACCCAGAGTAGGTGGGCTGCTACTAGGTGGCCCAAACGTATTGGGCTCAAAAACATTGCTGTGACTCGTGAGAAAGCTATAATTTATATTCCTTCTGTCCCCCTCGAATATTTTGTGACAAAGTTAATGCATTTATTTGACGCAATTTATTTTATAATTATTTATAATTTTTTTATTAATTATAAAAAAAATTTAAATTTTTTTATTAATTAAATTTTAAAAATAAATTTATAATATCATTATATTTAATTTATAAATATTTTTTAATTAATACAAAAAATAATTTATTTTAAAAATAAATTATAACCAACTTTAATAATTGATACTTGGTATCTTAAATCAATCATTGACGATTCCTTTGAAAATTTTATATTTTTTTTCCGTCATGGGATTGCAAATTTATTTTTTTTCTTCTAAAGTTGTACCTTCTATTCTATAATTTTAATTTGTTTTCTTTGATTCAAAGCATGAGAAGTACTTAAGTAAATTTAAAAAATAACATAAAATGGTGAGAAAAAATAAGTAAACAGTTTCATTTTGTCAGAGACGTGCACTTTATCTATAACGCGCCTCACTAAATATGAAAAATAAATTCAATAAAAAAACAAATGTATTTATTTTATTTTGTTAATAAATATTCCAATTATATGAAAAAAGAGAAAAATATTTATTCAAGTGAATATCTTCATTGTACTTTTAATTTGATAGCAAGGATGAAGAAGATAGATGTTTATTTTATTACAATTATGAATCATCATTTGACTTATGATTAATCATTTTAAATAAGTGTTCTAAAACTCATTATATGGATTTACTCTATAGAGGTAAGGCTTAATGCTTAAAGCGATTACTCAGGTGTTAATTGCTATTATATTTGATATATTCGACAATTACTCGGAAATTAACTAATTCGTTAAAACTCTGCCTAGAGGTACTCGAACACTCAAAATGAGTTTTAGAACAATATTCAAAACACATATACGACGCATTAAAATTTTCAACAAGATAAAATTGTAATTACTTAAAAGTCTTTAATTTCATATAATTTACTAAAAATGTTTCACATGTTTCTACGGATTTTGTTGAAACATAAGAAACATAAAGAGCTTTGGTAAAAATAAATAAAATTTTAAATTGTTTGTTTTCAAAAGCATGCAAAACAATTTATTTTTTTTGCACATTTTGATGAAAAGAGAAAAAAAATTTGAAACTATGGTCGAAGTTGAGATAACTATTGACTATATTTTAGAACAAAATTCAAAAATCCATATATCAAATTAAACAAAATTATAGAAGGCGTAACAGTGTGTTTGTGAGTTTGGAAATGTACAATTTTTTTTTATTAAATTTTATATTACAAATATTTTTAAAAAAGTTTATAATTTATTTATTTATTTTTATTTTAATTTTGTTATCTACTAAAAAAATTACAAACGTTGCGTAAAAAAAATCAAAAAATCCGGAAAGATATACAATACAGCGGCGACTTATAATTTGGGACGAAATTTTAAAGCACCATAAAATCAGCCCGCGCCCTTAACCCAAATTTCACCCGATTTTGAAATCCACATCCACTACCGTCAAAAAAGTAAACATCGACACATCGTTGTACTCTCGCTCTCTCTCTCTCTCCCACTCACACGCCCAAACCTTCACAACTCTCTGTTAATCAGCAGAAAACAAGCCCTCCCTCTCAATTTCACCCCCAAATATCATGCATCACCTCTCGCTAGGGTTTCTCTACCAACTCTAGCGTTTCCATTCACCATCTTCAATCCCCGGTCCACATAAGACACATCTTTGCGCTTAATTTTTCCTTTCCATGGCCTCCGATAACGAAACCCTAGATGAGGAGAAGAAGCAGGAAGACGTAGCTGTTGTGGAAGAAGACAAAGCCGAAGAGGCTGAGAAAATTGAAGTGGAGAACGATCACAAAGAAGAACAAGAAGTCGAGAACACTGAAGAAAAGGATTCCAAAATGGCAGACAAGGAGGAAGAAGCTCTGAAAGACCAAGAAGATAAAAGACTAGAGGAAAATGTTGAAGAAGAGGACAGTAAAGAAGAGGTGGAGACGAGCAAGAAGTCTAGGAGATCGCGGAAGAAAACCCCAATCAAGAGCGAATCAAATAAATCAGTGGTAGAAGTTGAATCAAGCTCGAAAGAGGCCCCTGCTACTCCGATCGAGAGGCCTACTAGAGAGAGGAAGGTGGTTGAGAGGTACACTGAGAATTACCATGTCAGAGCTTCTGCCACTAAACCCTTGTCAATTGAGAAGGTATAAATATTGTTTTATTTTGCTAATCTTCTTTGATTTTATTTTAATGTATGCTAGTAGCTGTCTTATAATAGGTCTTGCTTGTGTGAGTGCAGGGTGCAGGCACACAGCTTAAGGACATCCCAAATGGTACGCTTTAGTTCAATTCTTAAACTTTTGCAAGAATGCAACTATCAGTATAACTCTTGTTTTATTTGAGGGTGGGGGGAGTGGCTTCTTAATAAATGTATTGTTGTCTTCCTTATTCCCTTTACGATTTGTTTTCTATGTCACAATGATTGAACTTCCCTCTAGGCGCCGCAAGTTGCACCATTTTAGTGGTAACACAGCTTTATTGGTCAGATTTATTCTTGGAAATTGCTTAATAAGTACAACATAATTATTAAAATTCTGGTAGCATTTAATGTCCAAGTGTATGCACCTTTTTGAAGAATACAGGATCATCTATGCTTTTTTTGCTTGTGAATTCCATGTAAATTTTATTTCATAGAATAATTGCTGATCTCCAACATTGGCTTGCTCATGCCGTAGTCTACTAACGCCATTTAACTTCAACAAAGTCAACTCAGAAATTAGTCTTGTCAGTTGGGTATCATTGTCGATAACTCATTATTTTTATGCTTCTGCGGCTCTCAGTGGTTTTGTATTTCACTGTTCAGACTTCAGAGCATCCTCTACGGCAGGTAGCTTATTAGAAAAATAAGCAATTCACCCTGGAAATATTTAATTCCGTTTTTGGTATAAGATGATTCTATTTGTTTAAACTATACCAGAAAAGAGGAGATAATTTTCGTTTTGATAATTCTTTAGTTACAGTGATTTGGCTTGATCTGACTTTCTTGTCTGAGTGAATTGGAGTTGGTTTTAGTTTGATATTGTTAAACTGTTTCAGTGGCCTTTAAGTTGTCCAAGAGAAAACCTGATGATAATCTGCAGCTACTTCACGTTATTCTTTATGGGAAGAGAACAAAGGTGATATTTTTATTCAATGCATCCATCCATTTTCGTCTTTGAGTCATATCATTTCAAAGAGTCATATCATTTCAAAGCTATTCTGATTAGATTACGCTCTCATCCAAGCTCTAAGGTTGCAAAAAAGGGCAGAGCCCATGAGGGCTAACCTCAAGGTCACTGGTTCCAATCTTCATACTTGGGGCTAAAATTACTGTGAAAAAGAAAAAAATTGTCCATGGATCCTTCCTTACCTCTATGAATTCTTAATGTATTATTGTAAAAGTCAGTTCACAGTAGATCGTATTGTTAGATGTTCACAATGACTGTACTTTTGCAGGTGCACACTTTGAAGAAACACATAGGCATGTTTTCTGGCTACGTATGGCTCGAGAATGAGGTATCTTGTGGGGATTCTATATGTTCATGAATAATCATTGTGGTTGTGTGGTTTTTGCTTTTCTGGTCAAATAATTTTGTATCAGTATGCATAAATACATATGTGTGAACTCGTGTCGAAAATGAGGTTCTATTTGTGTTTTACAAATGGAGCACAAATTGGTAATTTGTATAGCACTTCATATGTTTATCAGCAACTTATTAAGAAAAAGAAACATTGATTAGCTTGTCTGTATCCTTTCAGCAGGAAAAGCAGAGGGCAAAAGTTAAGGAGAGGATTGACAGATATGTTAAAGAAAAGTTGGTGGATTTTTGTGATATCCTCAATATACCAATTGTAAAAAGTTATGCGAAAAAGGCAAGTCTTAACAAACAATAAGTTCTGATGTTAACATTACTTGTAAAATGTAATATTCTGATTATTATAACTATGTTTTCAGGAAGATCTTTCAGCAAAACTATTAGAGTTTTTGGAATCTCCACATGCTACAACTGAAACATTGCTTGCTGACAAGGAACTGGTCTCTCTCTCTCTCTCTCTCTCTCTCTCTCTCTCTCTCTCTCTCTCTCCCCCTCTGCCTCTCACTCTCACACACACACACTCACACTCACACCCACACTCTCACACAAACACACATACAAACACAACCCACCCTGCCCCAACCATATATGCAATGATATAACATCTACATAATATTGACTTTTCTCAACAAAGAGTAAAACAAACCTAGACAAGTAGTTATAACTTTAGAAATATAGTTTAGCATTAAATAAGTTTAAATTATGTTTGAGGGATTTCATTTTTGTGAACAAACAGGGTACTGTGTACTTAGTTTCAAGAAATTGTGGAAGTAATTTTCTTATAATGTTAGCTTCAATAAACGATTTTTTCTAAAACCCAGAAAGGCAAAAAGCGAAAGGGGAAGGCGACATCTAGTAAATCCCCCAGTTCCATGGAGCCAGATTCGGAAGCACCAGCCAAGGTTTGTGTTTCTTCAGTGTAATTTGTAGACTATTTGTAACTTCAACTGTTAAGATACTTTTCCTGGTTGAACTTTATATGATTCAGTTATGGTGCACCAAATTTTACTAGTATTATTGTCGTTGTTTTTAAAGTCACGGAATTAACTCCATTAAGTGCTGGTATATGGAGTATATGGATCTGGAGATGTTAAATCTAAAAAGCTGGTTAGATATACCAGTGAGCTCATGAAATGCAGCTTAGATGCAATTGAGACTGTTCTTTATCAATTTATTTAATTATTGTAATTATTATTTCACAGAAAAAGAAGCAGAACTCTGAGTCTGGGGCGAAGCGCAAGCGCTCTTCCAAAAGTGTTGAAGAAGATGAAGTTGATGATAAAGTTGAGCCCTCAGAAAGCAAAGATGACTCTCAGGAGGAGGAGGATGACAATGATGCAGTTTTGAAAGAAGAGAGTGATGAGGAGAGCAAGTCAGAAGGAGAGGACGAGGATGAGGAAGTTGAACTGGAAAAACTGGCGCCACGTGAAATGAGTTCTTATAAAAAGGTTATAAAGAAGGATTCTAGGGTTAAAACCGTAGGCAAAACCAAATCTGTAAGAAAGCCCCGCACTGCAAAGTCAGCCAAGACAACTCCAAAATCTACCAAGAAATTGTCTGCAAAAGAAGAGAGTGATCAGGAGAGTAAGTTGGAAGGAGAGGAGGAGGACGAGGAAGTTGAGCCAAAAAAATGGGTGCCAAGTGAAAGAAGTTCTTCTAAGGAGATTATAGAGAAGGATTCTGGGGGTAAAATTGGAGTGAAATCCAAATCTGTAAAAAAAACCAGCCCTGCAAAACCATCCAAGGCAACTCCAAAATCCACAAAGAAATCCTCAACTACAGCCATGAAGAAAAAGGTTGATGATGCCTCCCATGCAAGTGGAGCTTCTGGCTCAACTTCTAAATCCAAGATTTCTTCTACTAAGAAACAAAAGGTTGAAAAGGAACCTGAGAAGGATCAAAGTGTATCTGCCAAGGAGAAAACCCCTATCAAAAAACAGCGAAGCAAGTCTTCCACAAAGATTTTAGCAAAAGATCAAGGTGAGCAAAGTTTTGATTACATAAGATTTCTTCTTCCTTCCCTTGAATAATTATGCTTTCTTTTATGTGCATTCAATAGCACATCTGCTGCTAAATACCTTAGTCACATTTTTGAATCCTTCTGCTCCTTTTAGGTTCTGATGTCTACATCTTCAATGACTCTTGGGGAAAAAGCAATGTGTCTACTTTTGTTTTTTGTTTTACACAAATGAAATGCCCCAAAAATGTAGCTTATTTATTTTTTTTTGGGGGGGGGGGGGGGGGGGTGGGGGGGTTAAACATCATCC
>JAUMHB010083602.1:0-11856 GCA_032359685.1 Pittosporum tobira
CCTCTTTATCGAGCCATTGGCTTTCTTCAACTATTTGAATCATAGTAGGCAGTGGTGGATCCTTTATAATTGCTAGTTCAAATATATCTTCCATCTCCTTATCTATGGGATCTAATTATCTTTGCTCTAATTATCTGTTATAAGGAACTTCATATCCACCGAGTCAAAAAGGATATGAAGACTAAGAACTCCCTAAAATCGTGGCTCTATTTATGACCTTTAAAGAGGTTTATACTCACTAAGTAATGAATGATTTGAAGACTAGGAACTCCATCAAATCTTGGTGCTATTTAGCACTTATACGGAGCTTCATACTCACCGAGTTAAGATTGATTTGAAACCTAGGAACTCCTTCTAATCTGGTCTCTAATTAGCACTTATAAGGAACTTCATACTCATTGAGTTACGAAGGATTCGAAGCCCAACAACTGACTCAAATTGTGGCTTAAATTAGCACTTAAAAGGAACTTAATACTCATTAAAGGAGCACTTTTGGGATTTAAAGCCTAAGAACTATCTCAATTTTTGATTATATTTAGCACTTATAAGGAACTTCATAGTCACCGCGTTATGAAGGATTTGAAGTCCAGGAACTCCATCAATTCGTGGCTTTAATTAGCACTTATAAGGAGCTTCATACTCATCGATTTACGAAGGATTAGAAGCCTAGGAACTCCTGAAAACATTGGCTCTAATTTACACTTATAATAAGCTTCAAACTCACAAGATTAAAAAGGATTTGAAGCCTAGGAACTCTCTCAAATCTTGGCTCTAATTAGCACTTATAAGAAGCTTCATATTCACCGAGTTAAAAAGGATTTTAAGCCTAAGAACTCTCTCAAATTGTGGCTCTAATTAGCGCTTACAAAGATATTAATACTAATTAATTTAGGAGGGATTTGAAGCCTAAGAAGTCCCTCAAATTGTGGCATTAATTGGGACTTATAAAGGGAGCTTCATACTCACCGAGTTACAAAGGATTTGAAGTCCAGGCACTACCTCAAATCTTGGCTCTAATTATCAGTTTTAAGGAGCTTCATATCCACTAAGTCAAAAAGGATTTGAAACCTTAGAAGTCCTTCAAATCATGGCTCTAATTATCACCTTTAAGGAGCTTCATAATCACCGAGTAACGAATGAATTGAAGCCTAGGAACTCCATCAAATCTTGGCTCTATTTAGCATTTATACGGAGCTTCATACACACCGAGTTAAGATGGATTTGAAGCCTAGGAATTCCATCAAATCTTGGCTCTATTTTGCACTTATACGGAGTTTCATACCCACTGAGTTATGAAGGATTTGAAGCCCAACAACTGACTCAAATCGTGGCTCAAATTAGCACTTAAAAGGAGCCTAATACTCATTAAAGGAGCACTTGAGGGATTTAAAACATAAGAACTATCTCAAATTTTGAATATATTTAGCACATATAATAAGCCTCATACTCACCGAGTTACGAAGGATTTGAAGCCTAGGAACTCTTTCAAATCTTGGCTCTAATTAGCACTTATAAGGAGCTTCATACTCACCGATTTATGAAGGATTGGAAGCCTAGGAACTCTTGAACATGTTGGCTCTAATTTACACTTATAATAAGACTCATACTTATTGGATTAAGAAGGATTTGAAGCCAAGGAACTCCCTCAAATCTTGGCTCTAAATAACATTTATAATGAACTTCATATTCACCGAATTAAGAAGGATTTGAAGCCTAAGAACTTTCTCAAATCGTGGCTCTAATTAGCACTTACAAAGACTTAATTTATGAGGGATTTGAAGCCCAGGAAACTCCCTCAAATCGTGGCACTAATTGGGACTTATAAAGAGCTTCATATTCACCTAGTTACAAAGGATTTCAAGCCCAGGAACTCCCTCAGATCTTTGCTCTAATTATCTATTATAAGGAACTTCGTATCCATCGAGTGAAAAAGGATATGAAGACTAAGAACTCCCTCAAATCATGGCTCTAATTATGACCTTTAAGGAGTTTCATACTTACTGAGTAATGAATGATTTGAAGCCTAAGAACTCCATCAAATCTTGGCTCTATTTAGCACTTATATGGAGCTTTATACTCACCAAGTTAAGATGGATTTGAAGCATAGGAACTCCCTCAAATCTGGTCTCTAATTAGGACTTATAAGGAACTTCATATTCACTAAGTTACAAAGGATTCGAAGCCCAACAACTGACTCAAATCATGGCTTAAATTAGCACTTAAAAAGATCAATATTCACTAAAGGAGCACTTGAGGGATTTAAAACCTAAGAACTATCTCAAATTTTAATTCTATTTGGCACTTATAAGGAGCTTCATGGTCACCGAGTTATGAAGGATTTGAAGCCTGGGAACTCCTTCAAATCTTGGCTCTAATTAGCACTTATGAGGAGCTTCATACTCACCAATTTTCAAAGGATTGGAATCCTAGGAACTCCTGAAAATGTTGGCTCTAATTTACACTTATAATAAGCTTCATACTCAACGGATTAAGAAGGATTTGAAGCCTAGGAACTCTCTCAAATCTTGGCTCTAATTAGCACTTATAAGGAGCTTCATATTCAACGAGTTAAAAAGGATTTGAAGCCTAAGAACTCTCTCAAATCGTGGCTCTAATTAGCACTTACAAAGATATTAATACTCATTAATTTAGGAAGTATTTGAAGCCCACGAACTCCCTCAAATCGTGGCACTAATTGCGACTTATAAAGAGATTCATACTCACCTAGTTACAAAGGATTTGAACCCCAGGAACTCCCTCAAATCTTGGCTCTAATTATTAGTTATAAGGAGCTTCATATCCACCGAGTCAAAAAGGATTTGAAGCATAAGAACACACTCAAATCATGGCTCTAATTATGACCTTTAAGGAGTTTCATACTCACTGAGTAACGAATGATTTAAAGCCTAGGAACACCATCAAATCTTGGCTCTATTTAGCACTTATACGGAGCTTCATACTCACCGAGTTAAGAAGTATTTGAATCCTAGGAACTCCCTCAAATCTGGTCTCTAATTAGCACTTATGAGGAACTTCATACTCACTGAGTTACGAAGGATTTGAAGCCCAACAACTCACTCAAATTGTGGCTCAAATTAGCACTTAAAAGGAGCTTAATACTAATTAAAGAGCACTTGAGGGATTTAAAGCCTAAGAACTATCGGAAATTTTGATTATATTTAGCACTTATAAGGAACTTCATAGTCACCGAGTTACGAAGGATTTGAAGCCTGGGAACTCCTTCAAATCTTTGCTCTAATTGGCACTTATAAGGAGC
Source organism: Pittosporum tobira (assembly GCA_032359685.1). Lineage (NCBI taxonomy): Eukaryota > Viridiplantae > Streptophyta > Magnoliopsida > Apiales > Pittosporaceae > Pittosporum > Pittosporum tobira. The sequence continues at coordinate 3,278 of JAUMHB010083602.1, forward strand.
TTCATACTCATCGATTTACAAAGGATTGTGGCACTAATTGTGACTTATAAAGAGCTTCATATTCACCGAGTTACAAAGGATTTGAAGCACAGGAACACCCTCAAATCTTTACTCTAATTATCTGTTATAAGGAACTTCATATACATCGAGTCAAAAAGGATATGAAGACTAAGAACTCCCTCAAATCATGGCTCTAATTATGACCTTTAAGTAGCTTCATACTCACTGAGGTATGAATGATTTGAAACCTAGGAACTCCATCAAATCTTGGCTCTATTTAGCACTTATACGGAGCTTCATACTCACCGAGTTAAGATGGATTTCAAGCCTAGGAACTCCCTCAAATATGGTCTCTAATTAGTACTTATAAGAAACTTCATACTCACTGAGTTACGAAGGATTTGAAGCCCAACAACTCACTCAAATTCGCACTTAAAAGGTGCTTAATACTCATTAAAGGAGCACTTTAGGGATTTAAAGCCTAATAACTATCTCAAATTTTGATTATATTTAGCACTTATAAGGAACTTCATGGTCATCGAGTTACGAAAGATTTGAAGCCTGGGAACTCCTTCAAATCTTGGCTCTAATTAGCACATATAAGGAGCTTCATACTCATCAATTTATGAAGGATTGGAATCCTAGACTCTCCTGAAAATGTTGGCTCTAATTAAAACTTATAATAAGCTTCATACTCACCGGATTAAGAAGGATTTGAAGCCTAGGAACTCTCTCAAATCTTGGTTCTAATTAGCACTTATAAGGAGCTTCATATTCACCGAGTTAAAAAGGATTTGAAGCCTAAGAACTCTCTCAAATCGTGGCTCTAATTAGAGCTTATAAAGACTTAATTTAAGAGGGATTTGAAGCACAGGAAACTCCCTCAAAACGTGGCACTAATTGGGACTTATGAAGAGCTTCATATTCACCGAGTTACAAAGGATTTGATACCCAGGAACTCCTGAAAATGTTGGCTCTAATTTACACATATAATAAGCTTCAAACTCACCAGATTAAGAAGGATTTGAAGCCAAGGCACTCTCTCAAATCTTGGCTCTAATTAGCATTTATAAGGAGGTTTATAGTTACCGAGTTAAAATGGATTTGAAGCCTAAGAACTCTCTCAAATCGTGGCTCTAATTAGCACTTACAAAGACATTAATACTCATTAATTTAGGTGGGATTTGAAGCCCAAGAACTCAAATTGTGGCACTAATTGGGACTTATAAAGGGAGCTTCATACTCACCAACTTACAAAGGATTTGAAGCCCAGGAACTCTCTCAAATCTTCGCTCTAATTATTAGTTATAAGGAGCTTCATATCCACTGAGTCAAAAATGATTTGAAGCCTAAGAACTCCCTCAAATCGTGACTCTGATTATCACCTTTAGGGAGCTTCATAATCACTCGAGTAACGAATGATTTGAAGCCTAGGAACTCCATCAAATCTTGGCTCTATTTAGCACTTATACGGAGCTTCATACTCACCGAGTTAACATGGATTTCAAGCCTAGGAACTCCCTCAAATATGGTCTCTAATTAGTACTTATAAAAAACTTCATACTCACTGAGTTTCGAAGGATTTGAAGCCCAACAACTCACTCAAATCGTCGCTCAAATTAGCACTTAAAAGGTGCTTAATACTCATTAAAGAGCACTTTAGGGATTTAAGGCCTAAGAACTATCTCAAATTTTGATTATATTCAGCACTTATAAGGAACTTCATAGTCATCGAGTTACGAAGGATTTGAAGCCTGGGAACTCCTTCAAATCTTGGCTCTAATTAGCACTTATAAGGAGCTTCATACTCACCAATTTACGAAGGATTGGAATCCTAGACACTCCTAAAAATGTTGGCTCTAATTTAAACTTATAATAAGCTTCATACTAACCGGATTAAGAGGGATTTGAATCCTAGGAACTCTCTCAAATCTTGGCTCTAATTAGTACTTTTAAGGAGCTTAATATTCACCGAGTTAAAAAGGATTTGAAGCCTAAGAACTCTCTCAAATCGTGGCTCTAATTAGCACTTACAAAGACTTAATTTAAGAAGGATTTGAAGCACAGGAAACTCCCTCAAAATGTGGCTCTAATTAGCACTTACAAAGACATTAATACTCATTTATTTAGGAGGTATTTGAAGCCCAAAAACTCCCTCAAATTGTGCTACAAATTGAGACTTATAAAGGGAGCTTCATACTCACCAACTTACAAAAGATTTGAAGCCCAGGAACTCTCTCAAATCTTGCCTCTAATTATTAGTTATAAGGAGCTTCATATCCACCGAGTCAAAAAGGATTTGAAGCCTAAGGACTCCCTCAAATCGTGGCTCTAATAATGACCTTTAAGGAGCTCCATACCCACTGAGTAACGAATTATTTGAAGCCTAGGAACACCATCAAATCTTGGCTCTATTTAGCACTTATATGGAGCTTCATACTCACCGAGGTAAGATGGATTTGAAGAATAGGAACTCCCTCAAATCTGGTCTCTAATTAGCACTTATGAGGAACTTCATACCCACTGAGTTACGAAGGATTTGAAGCCCAGCAACTCACTCAAATTGTGGCTCAAATTTGCACTTAAAAGGAGCTTAATACTCATTAAGGGAGCACTTGAGGGATTTAAAGCCTAAGAACTATCTCAAATTTTGATTATATTTAGCACTTATAAGGAACTTAACATTCACCGAGTTACGAAGGATTTAAAGCCTGGAAACTCCTTCAAATCTTGGCTCTAATTAACACTTATAAGGAGCTTCATACCCACCGATTTACGAAGGATTATAATTCTAGGAACTCCTGAAAATGTTGGCTCTAATTTACACTTATAATAAGCTTCATACTCACCGGATTAAGAAGGATTTGAAGCCTAAGAAATCTCTCAAATCTTGGCTCTAATTAGCTCTTATAAGGAGCTTCATATTCACCGAGTTAAAACGGATTTGAAGCCTAAGAACTCTCTCAAATTGTGGCTCTAATTAGCACTTAAAAAGACATTAATACTCATTAATTTAGGAGGGATTTGAAACCCAAGAACTCCCTCAAATTGTGGCACTAATTGAGACTTATAAAGAGAGCTTCATACTCACTATGTTACAAAGGATTTGAAGCTCAGGAACTCACTCAAATCTTGGCTCTAATTATCAGATATAAGGAGCTTCATATCCACTAAGTTAAAAAGGATTTGAAGCCTAAGAAGTCCCTCAAATCGTGACTCTAATTATCACCTTTAAGGAGCTTCATAATCACCAAGTAACAAATGATTTGAAGCCTAGGAACTCCATCAAATCTTGGCTCTATTTAGCACTTATATGGAGCTTCAATACTCATTAAAGGAGCACTTAAGGGATTTAAAGCCTCATAACTATCTCAAATTTTGATTATATTTAGCACTTATAAGGAACTTCATAGTCACCGAGTTACGAAGTATTTGAAGCTTCATAACTCTTTCAAATCTTGGCTCTAATTAGCACTTATAAGGAGCCTCATACTCACCGATTTATGAAGGATTGGAAGCCTAAGAACTCTTGAAAATGTTGGCTCCAATTTACACTTATAATAAGCCCCATACTCACCGAATTAAGACGGATTTGAAGCCTAGGAACTCCTTCAAATCTTGGCTCTAATTAGCACTTATAAGGAACTTCATATTCACCAAATTAAGAAGTATTTGAAGCCTAAGAACTCTTTCAAATCATGGTTCTAATTAGCACTTATAAAGACATCAATGCTCATTAATGTATGAGGGATTTGAAGCCCAAGAACTCCCTCAAATTGTAGCACTCATTGGGACTTATGAAGAACTTAATATTCACCGAGTTCCAAATGATTTGAAGCCCAGGAAATCCCTCAAACCTTTGCTCTAATTATCTGTTATAAGGAACCTCATATCCAACGAGTCAAAAAGGATATGAAGACTAAGAAGTCCCTCAAATCGTGGCTCTAATTATGACCTTTAAGGAGCTTCATACTCACTGAGTAACGAATGATTTGAAGCCTAGGAACTCCATGAAATCTTGGCTCTATTTAGGACTTATATGGAGATTCATACTCACCGAGTTAAAATGGATTTGAAACCTCAGAACTCCCTCAAATCTGGTCTCTAATTATCACATATAAAGAACTTTTTACCCAATGAGTTATGAAGGATTTGAAGCCCAACAGCTCACTCAAATCGTGGCTCAAATTAGCATTTAAAAGGAGCTTAATACTCATTAAAGAAGCACTTGAGGGATTTAAAGCCTAAGAACTATCTGAAATTTTGATTATATTTAGCACTTACAAGGAACTTCACAGCCACCGAGTTACGAAGGATGTGAAGCCTGGGAACTCCTTCAAATCTTGGCTCTAATTAGCACTTATAAGGAGCTTCTTACTCACCGATTTACGAAGGATTGTAATCCTAGGAACTCCTAAAAATGTTGGCTCTAATTTACACTTATAATAAGCTTCATACTCACCAGATTAAGAAGGATTTGAAGCCTAGGAAATCTCTCAAATCTTGCCTCTAATTAGCTCTTATAAGGAACTTCATATTTATCAAGTTAAAAAGGATTTGAAGCCTAAGAACTCTCTCAAAACATGGCTCTAATTAGCACTTACAAAGACATTAATACTCATTAAGTTACGAGGAATTTGAAGACCAAGAACTCCCTCAAATTGTGGCACTAATTGGGACTTATAAAGAGAGCTTCATAATCACCGAGTTACAAAGGATTTGAGGCCCAGGAACTCACTCAAATCTTGGCTCTAATTATCAGTTATAAGGAACTTCATATCCACTGAGTCAAAAAGGATTTGAAACCTAAGAAGTCCCTCAAATTGTGGCTCTAATTATGACCATTAAGGAGCTTCATAATCACCGAGTAACAAATGATTTGAAGCCTAGGAACTCCATGAAATCTTGGCTCTATTTAGCACTTATATGGAGCTTCATACTCATCGAGTTAAGATGGATTTGAAGCCTAGGAACTCCCTCAAATCTGGTCTCTAATTAGCATTTATAAAGAACTTCATACTCACTGAGTTACGAAGGATTTGAAGCCCAACAACTCACTCAAATCGTGGCTCAAATTAGCACTTAAAAAGAGCTTAATACTCATTAAAGTAGCACTTAAGGGATTGAAAGCCTCAGAACTCCCTCAAATTTTGATTTTATTTAGCACTTATAAGGAACTTCATAGTCACTGAGTTACGAAGGATTTGAAGCCTGGGAACTCCTTCAAATCTTGGCCCTAATTAGCACTTACAAGGAGCTTCATACCCACCGATTTATGAATGATTGGAATCTTAAGAACTACTAAAAATGTTGGCTCTAATTTAAACTTATAATAAGCTTCATACTCACTGGATTAAGAAGGATTTGAAGCCTAGGAACTCTCTTAAATCATGGTTCTAATTAGCACATATAAGGAGCTTCATATTCACCGAGTTAAAAAGGATTTGAAGCCTAAGAACTTTCTCAAATCGTGGCTCTAATTAGCACTTACAAAGATATTAATACTCATTAATTTAGGAGGTATTTGAAGCCCAACAACTCCCTCAAATTGTGGCACTAATTGGGACTTATAAAGAGAGCCTGATACTCACCGAGTTACAAAGGATTTGACGCCCAGGAACTCACTCAAATCTTAGCTCTAATTATCAGTTATAAGGAGCTTCATATCCACTGAGTCAAAAAGGATTTGAAGCCTAAGAAGTTACTCAAATTGTGGCTCTAATTATTACCTTTAAGGAGCTTCATAATAACCAAGTAACGAATGATTTGAAGCCTAGGAACTACATCAAATCTTGGCTCTATATGGCACTTATACGGAGCTTCATACTCACCGAGTTAAGATGGATCTGAAGCCTAGGAACTCCCTTAAATCTGGTCTCAAATTAGCACTTATAAGGAACTTCATACTCACTGAGTTACGAAGGATTTGAAGCCCAACAACTCACTCAAATCGTAGCTCAAATTAGCACTTAAAAGGAGCTTAATACTCATTAAAGGAGCACTTGAGGGATTTAAAGCCTAAGAACTATCTCAAATTTTAATTATATTTAGCACTTATAAAAAACTTCATAGTCACCGAGTTATGAAGGATTTGAAGCCGAGGAACTCTTTCAAATCTTGGCTCTAATTAGCACTTATAAGGAGCTTCATACTTACCGATTTACGAAGGATTGGAAGCCAAGGAACTCCTAAAAATGTTGACTCTAATTTACACTTATAATATCCTTGAAACTCACTAGATTAAGAAGGATTTGAAGCCTAGGAACTCTCTCAAATCTTGGCTCTAATTAGCATTTATAAGGAGCTTCATATTCACCGAGTTAAAAAGGATTTGTAGCCTAAGAACTCTCTCAAATCGTGGCTCTAATTAACACTTACAAAGACATTAATACTCATTAATTTAGGAGGGACTTGAAGCCCAAGAACTCCCTCAAATTGTGGGACTAATTGGTACTTATAAAGATAGCTTCATACTCACCGAGTTACAAAATATTTGAAGCCTAGGAACTCACTCAAATCTTGGCTCTAATTATCAGTTATAAGGAGCTTCATATCCACTGAGTCAAAAAGTATTTGAAGCCTAAGAAGTCCCTCAAATCGTGGCTATAATTATCACCTTTAAGGAGCTTCATAATCACCGAGTAACGAATGATTTGAAGCTTAGGAACTCCATCAAATCTTGGCTCTATTTAGCACTTATACAAAGCCTCATACTCATCAAGTTATGATGGATTTGAAGCTTCGGAACTCCCTCAAATCTGGCCTCTAATTAGCACTTATAAGGAACTTCATACTCACTGAGTTACGAAGGATTTTAAGCCCAACAACTCACTCAAATCGTGGCTCAAATTAGCACTTAAAAGGAGCTTAATACTCATTAAAGGAGCACTTGAGGGATTTAAAGCCTAAGAACTATCTCAAATTTTGATTATATTGAGCACTTATAAGGAACTTCATAGTCACTGAGTTACGAAGGATTTGAAGCCTAGGAACTCTTTCAAATCTTGGCTCTAATTAGCACTTATAAGGAGCTTCATATTCACCGATTTATGAAGGATTGGAAGCCTAGGAACTCTTGAAAATGTTGGCTCTAATTTACACTTATAATAAGCCTCATACTCACCAGATTAAGAAGGATTTGAATCCTAGGAACTCCCTCAATTCTTGGCTCTAATTAGCACTTATAAGGAACTTCATATTTTCCTAATTAAGAAGGATTGGAAGCCTAAGAATTCTCTCAAATCATGGCTCTATTTAGCACTTACAAAGACATTAATACTCATTAATTTACGAGGTATTTGAAGGCCAAGAACTCCCTCAAATAGTGGCACTAATTGGGACTTATAAAGAGCTTCATATTCACCAAGTTACAAAGGATTTGAAGTCCAGGAACTCCCTCAAATGTTTGCTCTAATTATCTGTTATAAGGAACTTCATATCCACCGAGTCAAAAAGGATATGAAGACTAATAACTCCCTCAAATCGTGGCTCTAATTATGACCTTAAGGAGCTTCATACTCACTGAGTAACGAATGATTTAAAGCCTAGGAACTCCATCAAATCTTGGCTCTATTTAGCACTTATACGGAGCATCATATTCACTGAGTTAAGATTGATTTGAAACCTAGGAACTCCCTATAATCTGGTCTCTAATTAGCACTTATAAGGAACTTCATACTCACTGAGTTATGAAAGATTTGAAGCCCAACAACTGACTTAAATCGTAGCTCAAATTAGCACTTAAAAGGAGCCTAATACTCATTAAAGGAGCACTTGAGGGATTTAAAGCCTAAGAACTATCTCAAATTTTGATTATATTTTAGCACTTATAAGGAGCTTCATAGTCACCGACCTACGAAAGATTTGAAGACCAGGAAATCCTTCAAATTTTGGATCTAATTAATACTTATAAGGAGCTTCATATTACGAAGGATTGGAAGCCTAGGAACTCATAAACATATTGGCTCTAATTTACACTTATAATAACCTTGAAACTATCTGGATTAAGAAGGATTTGAAGCCTAGGAACTCTCTCAAATCTTGGCTCTAATTAGCATTTATAAGGAGCTTCATATTCACCGAGCTAAAAAGGATTTGAAGCTTGAGAACTCTCTCAAATTGTGGCTCTAATTAACACTTACAAAGACATTAATACTCATTAATTTAGAAGGGATTTGAAGCCCAAGAACTCCCTCAAATTGTGGCACTAATTGGGACTTATAAAGACGGCTTCATACTAACCGAGTTACAAAGGATTTGAAGCCTAAGAACTCACTCAAATCTTGGCTCTAATTATTAGTTATAAGGAGCTTCATATCCATTGGGTCAAAAAGTATTTGAAGCCTAACAAGTCCCTCAAATCGTGGCTTTAATTATCACCTTTAAGGAGCTTCATAATCACCGAGTAATGAATGATTTGAAGTTTAGGAACTCCATCAAATCTTGGCTCTATTTTGCACTTATGCGAAGCTTCACACTCACCGAGTTAAGATGGATTTAAAGCCTACGAACTCCCTCAAATCTGGCCTCTAATTAGCACTTATAAGGAACTTCATACTCAATGAGTTACGAAGGATTTG
>JAUMHB010083624.1:0-11855 GCA_032359685.1 Pittosporum tobira
TTTTCTTTTTTCTAGATTATTTCTCTTTTTTCTTCATAAACTTGGAATAAATTTTACAAATCTGGATAATAGAGGAACATTGATCAGACAAAAGATTACATTTATTAGAAGAAACCTGTATAATTCTCTCAGAGATACTATTGTAAATACAATGGTAATGTCACATTGCTGAATATGTTAGCCTCCAACGACAGTTGGAATTTGCACAACACAATCCCACATCTCTGCTCCTTGAAAAAATTCTCATATTTTCATAATTTATGTAAATATGCCACTTTCAGTTGAACAATAAAAGGACTTACACTATTGCATTGTGACAATAATATTTTGGTCTATAAACTTGGCACCTCCAACCTTCCCTTGAATTTGAGATGGCAGACGGATCACACGTCTTTGATCTCCTGCTTCCACCAACAATTCGGATCCTCCCCTATACTGCAATTCTCAGAATAAAATAAGCGATTTAACCATCATGTATGAAGATCAAAAGAAGACAATAATAGGTGACCTACTGCAGATGATGGTCAGGTTGCAAATTAAGAAGCTACACAAGTGCTCCTGAAGTTGCATTACACACTTACCAAATAACTGGTTTATTCAACCTCTGAGGTGACATTTATTGCAATGGGAAAATATCCATTACTAATTTATTTTTCACTTTTTCCTTTTTTGGTATAAAACTAAAAGAATGACATCAGCCAGTCAAGGTGGATTGGACAAACATGCCCTTGACAAGAAAATAATTGTTCGCTGGCATTATGATGTCCTCAAAACCTAAAATTCCAAATTACTTATATTACACAAAATTGTAAAGTTAAAATCTTATTCTGGTGAAATTAATTAACATTCAATCAGATTAGATTTATATATGAGGATCACCTGGTTAGGCCTAGTTAAGAACAAAGAGAAAAGAATTAATCAAATGTAAAGTGAGATAAGAAGGGAAAGCGTACTTGGTACAGCTTGATTTCTGACTTATCAAATCCTGGCATGAGAAGGGTGATTGATTTACTGGTTGGATTGAACTTAACCGAATGAGTTACATTGCCGTTGTCATTTGTTGGTCTGGTGAGAAGAGCTCGTGCGTCTCTACTCAAAGGGCTCAGCATAATCTCATTCCAGTCTACAGGGAGACCCATCGAGAGATCTGGAGCAAAAGCAAAAGGCAAGGGCGAAAAAGTCTTCTTGATTGTCTCTGCTGATTCCACACAATCACTAGGAGATACAGTACTAAATGCCCCGGAAGCTTGTGCACCAGCTTGAATTGTGCAACCCCAGTACCGTAATGCAGAATTTAAAGAGGCTGGATTGTTTGGGTCCATCACAAGGTAGCAGGCAAACCGAAGTGGTTCTGCAAAGAGAGAAGATACTCTCTGCAACAGAAATAACCATGCAGAATGTTATTTACTCCTCTCGTTCCACAAAAAGAGTCTCATTATGACTTTTTAAACTCAATTTGAAAAATCCTATAATTGAAACTGCTGTAATCCATGTATGTTTGAAACTAATATATTTTGCAAGTAGCAGTACTTTTTCCCTTTTAGATAGTTTACAATAATAAGATTTTGATTTGTTATAACAAAAATCACATGAATACATGTCATAGTTTATATTTTACAAATTCGCAAATTGATTTCAAATAGTCAAAACGGGACCTTTTTTTTTGAAGCAGAGAGTTCATCAGCATATAGATGGAAACTGGCATGTGTATTACCTCAAGTTTTTGTTCCAAGTCATCCCATGCTTCCGAACTAATATTTCCATTGAAATTGGACCTTCTACTGCTTATGCTCAAGGATTCACTCACAAGTCTCATGATAGAGGGACCAGCCAATCTCCCTAGATCTGTCCTCTCAGCTAGGTTCCGCATATATTTCAAATATAATCTGTGCATGAAGATGTGATTTCATAATATACTCCCTCCATCCAAAAAAGAATGAGGCTTGACTCATCATTTTGTGAGACAAAATAATGAGTCAAGGCTCATTCTTTTTTGGACAAAGGGAGTATATATATATATATATATATATATGGGTCCAGATTCAGGTTGGACTTGACTAGGACACTGTAGCCAGTCAGCTTATCTCTATCGCTCAAAATTCAATCTAGCGGTTTATTTTCATTTGGGAAACTGCGGTCCACCAGAAATACTAACAGATATCCCACCAATAGAAATGGCAGACAACAGATTACCAAAATACACTTTTTTAAATTTTTATAGCATTCCACCATTATTATTATAGAGAGGTCTGACAAGTCAATAAATTAAAATGTAATGCCTCTAAAAAAATATGAATACTTACTAGCTAGTAATAATTGATGAACCTAAAATACCTAGTCATTCAGCAAAGACTAAGTTCACGGATATGAATTGTGTCAGTAGGATCTCATCATGTTTTCTGACCTTTTGAGTTCCATAATATATAAAATGATCTTGGGAAATGCAAATATGTACTATTGTCTTAATTTATTGGAGCTGCACAATTCTTTAGTGTTGTGTCACCTGTTCTTTATAAACATAGATATCAATCAGAAGTTTCGTCCTATGAAATTGCCAATTTATCATTGTGTTCCGTATAAGAAGTGTTGGTTTGCCATTTTTATTAGCGGACGTCCGCCAATAAAAGTGGCGAAATGAGTGACATTTCTGTAAAGGGTATAATTGTAATCTATTGTCCACCATTTATATTGGTGGACATCCATCAATATTTCTGGCGGACCGCAATATTCCAAATAAAAATAAACCATTGGATGAAATTTTGAACGATATAGATAAGCTGGCTGGCTACAGTGTCCTAGTCAGGTCAAGCCCTGGATCCGGACACTATATATATATATATATAGAGAGAGAGAGAGAGAGAGAGAGAGAGAGAGAGAGTTCACTAACTGTGCTTTGCTGGTTGCACCCATCATCCGTATTGTTTCTTCAGTGCTTATACCATCATATATAATTACGTCAAATTTATCTGTTTGGTGGTACCTTTGAGGCCCATCATCCAGGAATCCTACAAACTTCTCAAGTTCTAAGGCTGAAAATATAGAATCCATTCCAGGAAGCACACCAAGCTCTTCACCTACCACCTATAATATTACGAAAAGAGGAGCACAAGAAATACCACACTACTAAATAGCAAAAAGAACAATGAATGCTATCCCTGTCTTTTTAACTAACAGTAATTTTTTTATAAAAAAAAGACTATTTAGTACATACCCACCCCTTCCAGAACTCCTTGGGTCATATTAAGGCGTGCATCTGCTTGCTTCAATCGATGTAGAGGATCGAGGAGCATCTGCGATTCTAGATTATAAATCATATAGAGCTGAAAGCTATTCAAAGTGAAGTCTCAACATACATAAAGTGGCAGGAAAAGGGCTTTCAAGGGAAACTCACTTTCGTAGTTTCCAACCTAACTGCTGAAAGGTTTTTGTTGCATGTGACAGATGTTCCAATTTTACACTTTAGAAGATATTCAGCAGTAGGGTCTTGAGAATGTATCACCAAGCATGTTTTAAGGCCAGCCATAGCATAATGCTGGGCATCAAAAGTAACACGTTGGTTAAAATATCATACTTGCTTTTGAGATTAACTAGATGTGAGCATGAACATTTCTATGGAGCAAAGGTTAATGCCAATTCCTCGCATACTCAGGGACTTCATAATAATTTTCTTCCCCTCCATCCTCACCCCCATCCACTAAGCAAGCACTATATGATTATATTCTTATACGCATGTGATAGAATGATATTCCATAATAGTTTATACTACCACTCAAATCAAACAAACAGACGCAACTTCATTGAGAAAAAGAGGAAAATTTTTCTAGGGCTCAAGAAAGTCTTGCATCCTTCTCTGAGGTAAGTTTAACTCAAAACAACTGTTCACATTTATGGTTTTAATTGAGTACCACCTCTGTCCCACAATGAATGTTCATGCTCTGATATTCAATTTCAAGTATATGTTTATGTTTAACTTAAACAATGTTTGTTAAACATTATTTATCTATATAATTTGGTTGGTTTTGTTTGAACTTTATTTTTTTAGCTATTTATTTTAATATTTTTAATGCATAATTTTACCAATGATTCCCCAAGGCCTAAATCCTAGCTTCATCCCTATTCAAAATCAATATCCAAATCTCACCATATATAAGTGAGTTATGAGCATTACTGTTGATCATTAACTATGTTAAAGTGAAATTTTTTCTCCAATCAAGGATTTTTGAAACTTCTGTAGTAAATAAAAGTACCAGATCAAAAGCATTTTTAAAGTAACTTCACCCTTTATTCCAACTCAAATGAAATTAAATTCCATCTCTCAGATCATAAACATAGCTCTACAGTATCTCACTTGCTAAGAAAATATTCCCGTAATTCCAAAAAAACCTTCCCATGTTGACCTTTTCAAGTCAACTTGTAATATTTTCAAATTCAAAATTGTTATGAATTCATTTGATTTTCTTCAACATAATCCTGAATCTAAAAAGTACTACCTCTCATTACAAACTTTATTGTTTTCAAAACTTAAACGAATCACACTTCAAAAGGTAAAAAATAGGACTTTCTTTAGGGAACGGGGTAAGCATCATCTATATTATAAAGCGGGAGGAAGAGTTTCTCCGCTTTCTATTGGTATCTCCGGTAAAAGGTAAATACTCCGTCCGTCCCAATATGATTGAAACACTTTCCTTTTTTTAACGTCCCAATATGATTGCAACACTTTCTTTTTTAGAAAGTTAAATGATGCAAATTGTCTAAGTTATTCTTATTTTATCAAGTATGATCACAATTTCTAACTATTACTTCAATATTATGACACACCACTTCATCCACTATTCCACTATCTAAAATTATTATATTATAATATTATGAACCACCACTTCAACCATTACTTCACTATCTAAAAATATAATCTTACAAGGACTGCTAAGACAATTTACTTATAATCAAACACATTTCTCTTCTATTAACTAAACGGTTCTTAATTTATTATTCTTTTTTTTAGGGTGAGCCCTTGCGCACTAGTTTATAATTAATTCCAAAAGATTGAAGATACTAAGTCCACATAAAAATGACAACACAATTAAAGAAAGTGAAGACGAAGTGTTAAAACAACACAGCACCTGAGCAGCGAAGACGGCACAAGTTGTCTTCCCAGATCCACCTTTACCCAAAAAGGTGACCAATTTGGTGGGAGTCTCAGGGGCATTATTGTCCTTCGATGAAGTTGCCATAATCACAGTTGTTCGAGCTTTAGGAAACTTAAATTGGGGTTTAATAGTAGTATAATCTTTTGAGGGCAAAAATGGTGATAGGAAAGGAGGAGTCAATAAAGCCATTTCTGTAAAAGAAGATTATCAAACGAAGGTCGCTTACTCCAGTTTACAGATTCGAGGAATGTGATTATGTGAAGGAAGAAAGGAAACATGATGGAGAGGAGGGTAAGGTTGGTGGGCCAAAATGTTCGGCCCTGAACAAGATGAAACAATAACGACCCACCAAGAATTTGAAGGCTCATAATGAACTCTTATGGGCTGATATGGCCTTTAAGGACCATAATGTAATTACATTCGGTCTAATGTTAGGATTTTGTCTCCACACACGCGACAACTGACGCTACTTTTTTCACCTTCTGGTCTATACCGAAACGACGACGTTGACATCTTCTCGTAAGTCCTCAATAGACCTTGTTCTCTTTTTCACGTTCAAAACAAACCGCCCATCATCCAATCAAGCTGGAGATCAGCGAACTTCAATCAATCGATACAAGAATAAGTAGTGAAAACAGTAGGGTAATTCTCTCTCTATTTCTCTCGATTTATGTGTGTATATGTATATGCATCATATGCAGAGATATGTCAGCCTAGTGCTTTACTGCTTTAATTGTTCGTTCTTTTCTGTAGTTAGGATTTAGTATCTTTTCTATATACACTATTACATGTAATTTCGGTATTAGGGTTCGTGGTGAGTCAATTCTATGTTTGTTGAAGTGTATGTTTGTAAAACAGATGTCGGGCATTCTAGAAAAGCATTTCGCAATTGGTTCTTTGCTCCTAGTTTTAGTGTAGCAGCTATATTTCGATTCTTCCTCTTTTTCGATGGATTTCATAATTGGACATTTTGATTTTGGTTCTGCTTGTATGCTTCCCCTCGATGATTTCATGAACTAGGTTGATTTTATGGGAAGGAATAGCTTGGGGAACCTGATAAATGTGTGCAATATGGTGTTCCATTGGAATGAGGGCTCATTTTTTAATGATGTTTAGAAGTAATGATTTTTACTATGTTTTACTACCGCATTCCAAAATTAGAGATGATTATTTCATTTTGGTCCGTTTCAAAACTTGAGATAGTTATTCTTTTTTGGTGCATTTGAAAATTATAGATAGATTTTTATTTTAGCATAATAAAATATTATGGTATTATTAATTTATCATTTCATTATCAATATAAACGAAATTTCCCACCATATCTCAAATTGATATGCTTTAATTGTAAGTGAACATCTATTTATAAAAACCGTTGTTTTTCAAAAGGTATCTCTAATTTTGAAACTATAGGAAGTACTGTACATAATGTTCCTTATTTGAGCTTCGTTTTTGTTTTGTAAATTATTCCTTGTTTCATTTAGGAATTTCAAAAAGTCTAATAAAGGTCAGCTGGCAACTTATTCAAATGCAAACATCTCTTGGTCCTATTAATAAGAACTCTGTTAGAGTCTTGGACAAACATTCGCCAAAACATTGGATTCTTGTAGAATTGTCAATTTTCAGAGCTATAGCACTGATTTAGGTTGGTTGCAGACTTGCAGTTACATAAAGTGTGTCTAGAATCAAGTGGATTTCTTATCAATAAAAAAACAATGATGTCTAGAATCAAGTGGGTTTTCACCATATTTCTGGTCAGCCCAGTGACCTAAAAGTGTTAACATTTCCTCTGTAAAGGGAATGTGCAAAGCGGTGGTCTCCATATTCCTCACCTCTTGCTTAGGGGCAGGGCATTAATCTGTAAAGGGAATGTGTTAACATTTTGCTTGAATAAAAAGCTTCGTTGATGGCACCAAAATTATGTCTTTTTCTAGGAGATGTACAATCTTTTCCCTGGTTGATTTGTAGAAAATTCAATAAAGTTTGTGGCTCTCTGCTGATTTCTGCGCTGCTTCACAAAGCATACTGGAATAGTAGTGTGAATATGACAAAGTCCACTCATACTGCAATTGCCATATTTACTCGGATTGACAAGGAAGGCGACAACCCAAGGTTTAATAATTAATTATTTATTGTTTTTGATTGGGTGGAAAGTAATGTAATTAGGATTTTATGAATTTATTTTAATATTTGGGGATGGTAGTAGTTAGTTATTTTATTTAAGTTGTTAGGGTAATTGAGTCTTTTAATCGTTACTAGGTTTCCTGCATTTTCTTTAAATATGATGTATCCCCAAAACTATTGGACAGTCAATTGAATATTAAAAATTGAGAGTTTTGATTCTTATGAATCTCTCTACTTGCGGACGCGATTAATCTCTCTGAGCTATGATGAGGAAGGCAACAACTCAAGATTTAATTACTTATTATTTAATGTTTTTGATTGGGAAGAAAGTAATGTGATTAGGATATTTTAATATTTGGAGATGGTAGTAGTTAGTTGTTTTATTTAAGTTGTTAGGGTAGTTTAATCTTTTAATTGTTATTGGGGTTTCCTACGTTTCCTTTAAATATGATGTATCCCCAAAACTATTAGATAGTCTATTAATGTTAAAAATTGAGAGTTTTGATTCTTATGAATCCCTCTATATGCGGATGCGAGTAATATATGAGGAGAGACCTCAAAACACATTGTGGTGTGGCTAATTTCCTGTAGGAATAAGCTATATCTTTCATTTTCTGTTTTTTTTTATTATTTTCACCAATTCTATCTTTTGTCCTGCATCATTTTTGGCATCAGAGCCCTCTCCATTAGTTTTTATTAGTGGAAGATCCACACCCAAAAATAAAATAAAATTGGATAAGGTACTGTTCATCGGATCTGCAGTTCACCATCAGTGTTGCTGCTGCCAACTGGAATCCTAAATCCAGTCCACCATTATCGCTGATTACATCCTGTTCTAGTTACCAAAGGCTTCGTCTTGCATTGGAGTCATCACCAGAGCCACCACTTTTCGAAAAGCTGCAACCTTTCACCACTTTTGTACCTGTGAGCAGATAAAAATTGAGTCTTCCACTTTCAACAACCCGAAAACGATTAACGGTGGAGTATTTTCATCAGCATAATCTCGTGGGCTGACAAGGTAATGAACAAAGAAAGTAGAAGAAAGAAGAGGGTCTTGATTCAACTTCGCTGTCGATATTGATATCGTCAATGAAGTTGAACCTTCATTTTGCTATTTTTGTGTGAAAAGAGGTTGACTTCCTTCTCCAGTGAACACAAATCGATTTTTAATCTTAGCAATATGGAGGAGTCGGATATTGGAAATATATTAGAGTGTGATATAAGAAGTATATTCATTCCCAGCTTCTTCGGAGAGATGATCCAAGAATCGCTTCTCCTTTCTATACCTAAGATTGTTGTAATTCGAAACCAATCAAAATTGCAGTCAATAAAGAGTGTCAACTTGAGTTAGTTTCTTCTTACTTTTTGAAACACTTAAACTTGCAAGTTAAACCTCTCCCTTGCGCTTTTAAAATTCCTTGGCTAAATAATACTTAGCTTACAATTACGGAGTGTTGTTTGGTTCCAATCACACTGGGTCCCTACATATTGTATGTAAATTGTTATATTGTAACTATGAATGTTGCACATGTACTATTTGGCAAGAGTTGGATATCTGTTTGTAATGTGGATCACTGTGAGGTGGAGAACGCCTATAGTTTCGATAAGTTGAAAGAGGGAAAATTTGATTGTCAACTACCCAACCATATCGAAGATTAGAAACTCCTTCTCCGAATAACATTGAGCAAGTTGAAAAAGCAAGTGTCGAACCAAAGCCAACTATCAATGAAGTTGCCCATGAAATTTCAGAGAAAAATGGGATTGAGGAAAATCAACAAGAAGAAGAGCATAATGAGTGTAATCTTGAAATTACTAATTCTGGGAGACTTGAGGTCAAAGAAGAAAATGGGGATTTAATGGAAGCATATGATGAAGTAAATGATTTGGTTAAGGGCTTCCAAACGACCATAAACAAAGAAGCGATAGTTCGAGAAGTTCCTATTCATATTGATCATGTTGACTTCATCATTCTGAAAAGGTTGCTCACAATGGCGGTGAATAATAAATTATTACTTGTATTGACACTCTTTTCAAAAATATTTTTCCTGCAACGACATCGACAATGGTTGAAGACGCAACACTTTCAGACACTTTCATGGTTCCTCATTCTTGTGTATTTCAAAATTCGAGGTCGAATTTTTTTGATAGAAGGGGTGAATGACGAGAAAGGCGACAACCTAAGATTTAATTGTTTATTATTTAATGTTTTTGATTGGGTAGAAAATAATGTAATTAAAATTTTATTTTAATATTTGGGGATGGTAGTAGTAGTAGTTTAGTCTTTTACTTGTTATTAGGATTTCTATCTTTTCTTGTAAATATGATGTATTCCCAAAACTATTGGACAATTTATTGAATATTAAAAATTGAAAGTTGATTCTTATGAATCTCTTTATCTGCAAACACAAGTGATCTACGAGGAGAGATCTCAAAGCACATTGCAGTGTAACTGATTTCCTGTGAGAATAAACAAAATTTATCATTTTTTATCTTTTTTATTATTTTCACAAATTCTATCTTTTGTCCTACATCACGGATTGGCATGACGATTATGCAGTGATAGTTTGTTAGAATATTAGGCCTCATGTCCTAGATGAATTTTTCCATGTCACGAACCGTATTCCTTAATGCATAGAGAACCCATATATAGGTCTTTTGGGGTTTTAAAAATTAATCATCCGGTATATGTTATCTTTTTACGCAAAAACATTGATTAGATAATGGTCCATGCTCTATTTGCAAATGCCTTTTCAAAAGTCCTTGTCGTTCTACAGTATTTTGATAGTTTTGTTTTTAATTACCATGTTCTTTCCAATATAACACGTGAAGGTCCAAGTTCTTAAGGCAAGTCTTCACCTTAACATAGTTGACGACCAAGATTAGCTTTTTTGGATAATAAGAACGACTCAATGTGTTTAAGCATAACGTGATTTGATACACTGTTCTTACTGTTGACTTAAATTGGGACACATTGTCCCATCACCTTTTCTCATTTTACACTTTTGTGGATATAAATTGCTTTATTTTTATCCTTGCAGTCTTCACTTGCAGCTGCTAGAGCAAACAATTTCTACTACCAGACAGAATGGACCCCAAATCAGGTATGATTGCAAAGCTATTTTAGGGCTAAAGACAAATACATACATGCTCAGATATTAGCATGTATACATATGTATGGCATGTCAATGTTTTAGATTCTCTATCCATAATCTTTTCACAAGTTCCACGGACAACATGCATTGAGAGAGAGGGCCAAAAAATAGACCAGAGTATTCTGGTTATAAGGTAGTGAAACAAGCATTTTATAAGTTATATTTGTTGCACCAAATTAATGCAAACCCAAGTTGTCCTAAATTTTAATCTCTAAGGTGAAGAGAGTAAGAACAAGCGGTGGGATTCCTCAAACCTAGGTCCAATGCCTGCTACACCTAATGAAGTATGCATAACACAAATATTATAGAATCTTCCGAAGAAAATATGGTACTTACTTGAAACATTGCATGCAATTGAAATGTTGCTAGTCGCGGGAACATCATTTTTGGCTGTAATTTTGAGAAAATATATAAATTGCAACTAAATTCTGATGTAGTCTCATTTAGGAGAAAATTGAAGAATGTGGTTTGGTCAGTAAAGAATCGAACTTAAGTTTATAATTAATATGATGTACTTTTCCAGGTTCGAGATGCCTTTCATATGGTGCGCTGGGTGCAATTCTATGATTGCCAAGGGTGTAAGATTCAATGCAGAGAAAAAGCAAGTCGGAAATTATTATTCCACAAAGGTAAGCTGCTTAATACTAGATGTCTAGATGCATAAGTCACTGCTCTTGTTCTTGGATGGTTAATGGTTATTTTCTATTTGCTTTCTTCACATATGGAGCTTTACCATGAAGTCCACATGTTGTAAACACAAGATTGTTATTCAAACTGATCCAAAAAATTGCGATATGTGATTATAAGTGGTGCACAATGAAAGATTGAGGAGTATGACACTGAAGATGCTTAAACCTTGGCACTCCCAGTAGACGAAGGTGATGACTATTATTGACTATTGATACTTACATGTCCATTTGATAAATATTAATCTCTGTTACCATGACTTCCTCATGCTTTTGCTTCTGTTATACTAGCATTTGAAAATGCTTTTGATTTTGCTAACATAATTTAATTTGTCATTCTCTAGAAAAAGGGTAAGCTAGCAGATCCCTTTCACCGTCTTGAGCACCAGGGAGAGGATCTGAAGAAGAAGGAAGAAGTGGAGCCGGTATTAGTGCGCCTGCAGCAAGTTTCTGATGTAATCATTAAACAAGGCCCTCTGCTCGAACTTAGGGTAAATTATTTTTTTGTTACTACTACTAAATTGTTCTCTTTTCTTCTTTATTAAGTCCAATTCATTCTCTTTTGCTGTTTTCACTGAATCAAAAGAAAAGAGTTGCTGAAGAAGAGGCTGCTTCCGGGAAAATGGGACTTGGCATACGATTCCTTCCACCATCTCAAGAAGATGCTGCTACTGCAGCTTGTAAATGTATTTGAAAGATTGTTTTCTATATATTTTCTAATCAACATTACATACATTTATATAGTAAAG
>JAUMHB010083646.1:0-11854 GCA_032359685.1 Pittosporum tobira
ATTGGACTTTTAAGCAATTTATTAATAAATCAAGAGCAAAATATAGCAAAATATTAAGTACAAAATAACTCTTATCAGACGATCAGACTCAGAGCCCGCCAGTACACTAAAGTACCCCACCGGGTTAGGGGGCATTGATGGAGATCGTTCCAAATTAGGGTTAAGGTTTTCACCCTAGCCCTAATTAGGGCAAATGTGGCATCCCATGTGGCAATTTGCACGATCGGCCACTTTCGAGACTCAGTTGTCCGCCTCGTCCAAAGAAGGACCGAGCCCGTCTCTCAGCCCCCTGAAGGTCGGCCACTCTCGAGACTCAGCTATTCGCCTCATCCAAAGAAGGACCGAGCCTCTCTCTTAGCCCCCGGAAGGAGCTAACATCCATCTCTGTCCGGGCGGACCAATGCCGTCGAGGACTTCCAAACTATGCGCCTTGGGCCTAGGCCTCCCCAACTAGCAGGCCCAATTCATCTGATCGATTGGGCCTGACTCAGCCTGGTTAGGGTCCAGCGGCCCAAAGGCCATAAAACAAGTTCCAAGACAGCAACTAATTGGCCGCCTAACATCTGCAGCCCTGTCAACTCAAAAGAGGTGCGCTATACCTGCTGTCAACTTAAAACAGGCGCATTATGCCTATTTTATCAGGCTGCAGGTCACGACCAACTCTACAAGTTCTGCATCATTTGCAAAAATAGGGAGATCCGAAAACTCACAAAAAAGAGCCCAAGCTCTGCAAAAATACAAACTCATCGGTAAACATCTCCCTCCCATCTTAAAATTGGATTATTATCATAATTCCAACGCTAACTTAAGCATTAGAGAGGGGAACGAGGAAACAGACCCCTCATGTTGCTCGTGTTTCAAGTGAACCTACTCTGGCCGACGTGTGCCCAACTGGAAGTGGAGTTTGAACTTGGTCAACGGTCGGGTTAATCCCAATATGGTAATATAAGAATTATCAAAATTTCGCTTGTCTCTTTTCTTTTTTATTCAATCTTTTCAATTTTGGAGAGAAATTTGTATAGAAAAGTGGTTCCTTTTTTCCCCCTATCTTTTAATTTTCTTTTTTTCCATCAACAAAACTTACAAACAACATATTTAGATAGAAAGTTAACATTTCTTTTAATTTTTCTTTCTTTTCTATCCAATTTCAAATATACAAAGAAAGTGTAAATATATAAAAGGCAAGGTAAATACATCATAATATATCTTGTTAGATTAATATTATAAACAAAATATCTTTTGGACTACTTTATTTTTTTTTCTATAAAACGATATCGTTTTATTTTATAATATAATATAATTTTTACTATAATGTTCATAGTGTATTTACCTCTTCTTTCTTTTTTTTTAATATGTAACTCTAAACCTACTTGAAACCTCTTACGAGTAACGAGTCAAGCCACAAGTATCAAGTTTAGTGACCACTAACGTGATATTGAAAAAGCAATGGCACTCGCATATCATTTTATTAATAAAAAGTTTTTCTTCTGAAATTGGAAAAATAAAATTGACAAATAAAATTATCTAAAATTACAAAACATCCATCACTTGAGACCTTAATTTAAAAACTCCTTACTCTAAAAAGATTCATGGAATATTTTGTAAAATTTCAGCCTCAGCGAATAACAACGACAAGATACAAACATCTAAAATTGATATTTTCAAATACTTTTTCATGCTGTCGATACTACATGCAGCGGTCAAAAATTTATAAGCTGCCTGCATAATGTCCTCAGGCTGAAAAATGGGCAGCATTTGATACATCCAACAATTTTTATTTTTATTTTTTTATCTCAAGTTGGCTGAACAGCTGACCTTTGGTACATCAAATCCAGAGGAGAAAAACATGAAATAAGGCTGCTTATACATAAAACGAAATTACATAGCAGTTTCAAAATTCCCACCCCTCGTGCATTCTTTTCACTATAGCCTCTCTATTTCTACTATGTTACTATGAAAGAAAACAATAATAATCAAAATACCGGAACCACTAGTGAGGCTGCATTTTACCAAAGAATACCAACCCTAACCAAAAAAATAATTTAACCAACCTCATACGGCTTCAAATTTGTAGACTTTTTTTTGTGCGTCATACATCAATTCTTAATTCAATCACTATATTCTCCAGAGGAGGTTTCTGAGCTTTCCTCATTGTTTCCGATTAAGCCATCATTCGTATCTACATCTTCCTCCATATTATCCTCGTCCTCGTAAAAATTAATACCTCGACCATCTGCATCTTCATCACTTGTTTCCATAGTATCATCTTCCCATGTATTTCTGTGAGAAGCCGCCACGTTGAAGTGCAGGTCCCATCTCTGGTCAGTATACCCGGTAGCAGCATCGGCATTTTCATCAGATTCATCACTTGTTTCCATACTGTCAGCATCCTCATCCTCCTGCATCTTCCCAATTTCTTCACCACCACCCCATTCCTCATCGAAGTTTCTTGGAGATTCCTCAAAATGACCCAGCAGAGTCTCCTCAACAGCCTTGTTCTCTCTCCTCCTCCTCACAGTGCGCGGACCTCGCCCATGACCGAGATCCTGTTCCTGCACATGTGTTCTCTTTACCTGCTGCTGCATAAGAGCTTGAGTTGGCATCTTTTTGACTTTAATAGTTGTTTTCCTGTCCGATTCGGATTTGGAACTAGGATTTCTTTTCTGTGTCCACCGTCCACCGCGAGGGCGGGCCCCACCACGTCCACGTCCAGACCCACGGTTCACCTGCTTACTCTTGGAACCACTACCACGAACATTACCCGAGACAACCCAGTTCTCCGATTTTGCAAGTTCGTCTTGGGCTAGTTCAGTTGGCTCAACATTTTGGACATCCTTCATATATCCAGACTTTGATGGAGGCTTCTGTGAATCGTACTTACCAAGTTAGCATAAAACTTCTATTTTTATCTTCTGTAAATCATTATATTTAGGGGTATAATTCTTTTCTTTTTTTTTCTGTTATTTTATTTCATTTTAAAAGGGATAGTTAGGAAGAACTCAACTGGGAAATTCTCGACTTCCGTCTGCTTATGTGCCTCATCTTTCTGAAGTGGAGTGTAGAAAATGGAGGAATCAAGCTCCAAAAGCCGCATAGCCACTGCAGCTGAGGTTTGAGGTATCCAAGGAAGTGTTGGGACGGATCCAGCATGATCCAACTCAGTACCCGCCTTTCCTAACAAAGTAGAGGAGCCCAACAATTCCTCGGTTGTCTCAAAATTGGTTGATAACCAATCTCGCTTAATTGCACCCTCAAACCGAGTCAGAATCTGCAGGAAAAATTGGAGTATATATTAGATTAATGACGTATATTAATGTCTCAATTTAAAAAAATTAATTAATTAATGACATATAAATTAACCTGCAGCAGATCCCCAACAGAAGATGAACTCTGCAGCTTTAGACCCCAACTCTTTCTACGGGCTCCCGTCCAAAAAGATTGTAAAGCCTCAGATGGAACAGAAACCTGTCAATATTAAGGAAATGTTACAATCTAGACCATATACCTTACAAAATGACAAGATCCAACAAATTAATCCAAGTAAAAGGATTGTCCCAACCTCAAGGAAAGACAAGAGGGATTTGATCAATCTAATTCGAATAGGGGCGAAAGAGTCATAAGAAATTAGATTCTTGGGACTATCTTTCCTCTCCTCTTCGGATGGGCTCACAGGTTCCGAATAATTCAACCTGTTCCCGAAGGTACTAAACGCCATTTTACAAGAAGGGCAATCGTTGTGTTCGAAAGTAAATGAGTTGAAGCAGTTATTGCAAATCCCCAAAAGAGGCATGAGACCTTTTCTCCCGTTTGTCATGGCACATAAAGTTGACGAATTGAAGCACTCGTTCCACATCCATGCCTGTAATGCTTGATATCTCTTGAAGGCGTTCATTTTCTCAATTTGATTCCTCCTGAGTTCTATTCTAAAAGATGAAGATGGGTCCCACGAATCAGCACTACTAGGACTTTTGCTGTGAGCTAAGCAACCAGGACTAGAACCAAAATCTTCAACAACATCAGAAGACTGCAAATTCCTTCTTAGATTCTCTTTAAAAGAAGACTCTGAGTGTTGCAGCATTATGTGTAAATGGGATTCCCTCAGCCCGCGTGTATCCAAGGACATCAAGAGAGTATCGAACGCCTACACGTAAAACAAACTGTATTGAGTATGCGCAAACCTGGGGTGGGGTAATGCAATTTTGGCCAAACCATAGGTGGTAAAGTTGTATGTCACCCAAAATATTTTTAAAATGAGTATGAAGTAATAGTTAAGTACCTTTTCGGAATCAATAAGCCTCCAATAGCCATCACATAATTCGACAAAGATCCTTCCGGAACCAGGATCATTTCTAGAAGCAGATGCAACAAATTGCCAGTAACGATTATGCCTTCGGTCTTGACCGAGAGGCAAGGATCTGTACACATGCATTTCTTCTGCCTTATGTGCAATGAAAGATTTCAACTGCAACCGTGATCTTTCTGATGTATTAGTTCCGTTATGGTGAATTTGGGGAGTAATCTGGTGAACTGAGGGATCATGTACTACCGTGTCCTTCTGGACATTGTTGGGATCGACAGCATGTGCTTCCTCATTATCTCTATTTTCAACTACCAATGGGCCAGGGCTGCCCTCCAGTTGAGCAGTCAAAGACGGGCCACTAAATTTAGTTGAAATCTCTTCTTTGAAGCGCCTTTTATCTAATTGTGCTTCTGCCCACATTTGCTTCTTAAGAGCATTTGCTGCATCCAGACGATCCTGCAATTTTCTCTAAATGTGAGCAAAATAAAATAAAAAACAAGTTTTTATTTTTTATCCTTCATATTAGTACATAAGCTAGCTTGATAAACAAGAGTTCACCTCAAGAACTGCACGAATAACGTTTCCTTCGTTTGCAACGCCAATTATAGCAACAAGGGCATTGAGACGCTCTTCAACACAGAGATCGCAATAATCTCCTTCTGTAAGTCCCTGGACCCACAATTCGCCAGACTTGCTTTCATCAATCTCTGTAACTCCTTGACTAGGGTCATTTGCAGTGGCATTTTTACCACTGATAAATATTTCTTCATTAATGGGATTACCTGCAAATTTTTCATCATTAATTCTTTACAGGACGGACCAAGTATATATATAACACCTCACAAGGGAAAAGTAATGTAGTAATTACCAGGAGTAGTATCGAGATTAAATGCCACGTCATCACATGAAATATCATTTGCAGCTCCCGACAAATTGCCAAGTTCATTATAATGATCCCCGATTTTGTTTACATTGGATGGAGTACCCAACTCATCAACCTCGGGACATTCAGCAACATCGGATCCCGAGTCATCATCCTTCTCAACATCATCAGCAGTCTCCTCTGGTAAAAACCCATTAGCAAATTTCTGTATCTTTTCCTTTGCCGATGCAATGATTGCATCAGCATCAGCAGGATCCTTTCTAAAAGCGGGCCTTACGCAGTATGTCGAAGGAGCTACTCTTTCGAAAAGAACTGGGTCCCGTGATAAAGCAACAGAAATTGAGGCATCTGGTGTTTTGCTAGTTGACAGGTCACGGAGTCCAGATTTCTGAATCTTGTCCGCAAGTTCTAAGACCGTTTGGCCCTTGCTGCCCTCGAGACAGAGAACGTGATAAGCCGCAAATTTGACTGTTCCGGGAGTCAGCCGATGTCTAGATTTTTTCTGGAGGGAAAATCCTTTTTCTTGCATTGCAGCAACTGCATTTTCAACTGCTGAACCATCGCGTAGCATGGTTACTATATTATCACAACCCTTAACCTGCAAGGACAAATGAAATGTGTCAATCCAGTAATGAAATATGTTATCTGAATCCCTTAAAAAAATGAAAGGGTAAAGCAGTAAAACAGCACCTACCAACAGCCGTTGGGGCCGAGTGGAAGGAACTCGGCCCCCCGTGCACAAGGTCTCAGAGTTCGAACCTTGTGCACGGCAAAAGACGATGTTGGGAGAGCTCCCACCTTATGGGTCCGACAGAAGCTCGATCCCGGATTAGTCGGATCCCAAATGGGTTACTGGACACCGGGAGGGGAACCAAAAAAAAAAAGAAAGTAAAACAGCACCTCATTTTTATCACGCGAGTTTGCCCGTTCTGTAATCCCCTTCCTGAGTTTTGGGCCAAATCCTGCAGATAGTGCAAACTGCCGTAGTATTTCGGGCCACGTCAATGGGTTCAAGTGCTTCTGCCAGTTACGTATGTCAAACCCCCACAGAAATGCCTAACCAGAACTCAAACATTAGGCTAGGTGTTAAAACACATTGATAATAATAATAATTAAATAAAAAAGGACATCATGCCAAGAGCTATGGACAAATATGGTGGAAGTAAATTCAGCAAAGACTACCCTACCCCTTCAACAATATGAGGATGTCCACCTTCAGGATTAGCAACGGTATACTGATTTGTTCCGGACCCACCAGCTGGTGTCCTGGCACCCTCTTCAATATCTTTTATAATTAAATTTAGAAGAGCAATGTGTATCTCCGCCGACAACCTTGAATCCTGAAGTAGTAAAGTAAATTATATATTCAGGAAAGCATATGAAAAATAGCCAAAAAAATCCCAGATGCAAAATTTTGCAAGGAATTTCAAGATAAAAGAATGCCAAGACCTGACAGATTACTCACATAATCATGGAGAGCTTGGACAAACTCGTCGAGCGTAAAGGGCCAAATCCCAAGAACATCAGAAAACGTGATGCAGAATCTCCAAACCTGAAAATTCAACCATAATGTTGTGTCCATAAAAAAAAAATAACAGCTAGTGGCAGGGAAAACCATTAAGATACTCCGTATAATATTGTGTATATCTCCCAGATGGTCCCACATTTGTCAAAATAGAAAAAGAGAAAATTGTCATGGGCATATATACCATAAGAAGGTTTCCAATATTTTCCTCTGAATCCATCCAAGGTTGAATCGAGAATGGCCTTTTCAGTTGCACCGACTTGGGAGGGAACGCGCACAAAGAATCTGCAGGACAACAAGTTTTGCTGAGCACACGGCTTACAGAAACTACTTTATTCTTCATAAATGAACTGGCTAACCCTAAATGAATGTCAAGCGGACCCACCTCTGAATGACTCGAGGTTCTGCAAAGTTTCATAGTCAAGGGCAACTATGGAAGGCAACCCTTTGCTTAACGCGGCCAATTCCATCATTTCCAAACGCTCGTCCTCGATTAGCTCCAAAGATTCTTTAACAACTCTGCGCAACGCCGCCTTCTCCATGGCGACTTTTTGTCTTGCCGCTTCCTTCTCTCTTCGAAGCTCTTCCTTTTGTTTCATTCTCTCGGCCTTGACAAAAAAGAAAAAAAAAAGCGTTGAGAAAAGAAGGGCAGAGAGTTCATTTGACACTATAAAACTAAGTAAGTAAATCAAACTTACTTTCAAAAGCTCCTTCTGCAAAAACTTCTCCCTCCGTTCAATTTCTCGTTTTTCCTCACGTTGATATTTCTCCTCCCTCCGCTGCTTTTCTCGCAACATCCTCTCTTCTTCCTTCTTCCTTTCACGGTCTTGCTTCTCCATTTCTTTCCTCATTTGCTCTTCCCTCTTTATAAAAAAAATTTAGAATGAAAAAATAAGGAATAAGTTATGTTTCCAATAAAATTATATCTTTATTGGGGAGTTTCAAGGATAGCAACTGCAAGAGCAAACCTTTCGCCTCAAAAGATCTTGTTTTTCGAGCTCTTTGCGAATTCTTTTCTCATGGGCAACATCCCTTCCAATTCTACCATCGTCATTCTGCAAATAATAACGCATGAAAATTTTAAATAAAAACTCTTCTTAGGGAATTGCTTAAATATTTATTTACCCCATATTTTTCTGAATACCTTGCGTTTCTTTCCGATTTGCAAAACATCTTCGGCATTCGGAATTGAATCATTATCTTTTGGAGGTGATGAAAATTGTTCTGGCTTTGCTTGTAGAAGTAACGGGCTAACAGTGGATACCTGTTCTTGGACCCCATATTCAGTAGACAATTGTCCATTTCCTTGGATGAATGGTGATCTTTTCACACTAGGCCCATCAATTGGCGAATCATAGAAGTGAGCCGTGCTTCTTCTATATGGATCAGCTCTGGAACTGGGCTCAGCGGGCTCACAGAGACTCCTAATTTCACCCTGAAAGATTAAAGGAGTCACAAATAATCCAATTTTAAAATGCCTCAAAATATGAGAAGAAAAAATATATATATTTTGTCTTAAGAAATTGGAACCTACTTTGATTTTCTTGGGTTTAGATCTCTCAACTATATTGCCACCATAAGAATTCAAGGGTCGTGCCCACAGCCCCGGGGGCTCCGTCGTCACTGCTCCACGAGCAATAACAAAAATGTTAAAAAACAATTACCAACCAATAAGATTTATTTATTTATGAATATTGGATGACAGCAAGGTGCAACATGATTTTTATTTCACTTATCGAAGAACCTCATCCAAGAAACAAGCATACATGCAATTGACAACCACAGCCGACTGACCCCAAATCACAGACCCCACAAGTCAATAAGAGAGATGGAAAAAGATGCATGACTAAATTACAAGCTCTGATTATCTTGCTTCACCTTATTTAAACATAAGTAAGAAAAATCATACTTCTATTAGGTTGTTGGATTATTTATGTTTCTTTGCCCAACTCCAATTCTCAAAGACAGCTGAGCTTTGAATAATAAATGTATGTTAATATTATCAATTCTATGCAGAATTTATGGTGCTGCTAATTATTAAAGGATACTGCAACCTATAGTTATCAAGATTATACAACTCAAACTTGTTATTATGCTTGCCCTGTGTATTCCATCCAATAACAGTCTTATAAAATACAAAAAATCCCAACTTTGACTGGTGTAGTATTTGCAAATAGCCCTATACACATGCACATACACATATACACAACAACAAAAGGTATCAGGCGAAAAAACACTAAGATTTGACCATTTAAACAAATAAATTGCACAAGACCATCAAATTCCCTTCTTAATTATATACCCCAGTAAGTAAACATAGAAAGTGTCTAAATTGATCAGCAATGAAAACAAAAACACAGGTATCCAAATACATCATTACCACCAGTAAATAACATCTACTGTACCTATAGGCTCCCCGAATGCACCAGGAGGCACTTCATCAAAATCCTCCCCAAGGATAGGCCCATCTTCCCTCACTGGTCCCCCCAACTGGACCTCCACACAAGAGATAATTCTCTGTAGCTTTGCTATCCTCGGCGACAACTCATAACGGCTCCTCAGCAATGGCAAATCATCATCGTCATCATCATTACCGTCATCAAACTGACTCGAATCTGAACCCGGTCCTGACCTTGACCTAGACATAGAGCCCGATCCACCATCACTGCCAGGCCCTTCCACCTTTAATTCATCTCTAGAAGAGCCAAATAAACCCTTCTTTCCAACTGGGGGTGCTACAGCATTTTTCCCTGCCCCCTCCTTCTTATCCTTCAACCTTCTGTGGCAAAACCACATCTGCAGTTGCCGGTCTGATAACCCCAATTTCACTGAAAGATTAGCCCTTGTCGCCTCAGACGGGTACATCTCAGCTGGGCAAACCATCAAACACAAACCCACAATAAACAAACCTCCCATATACAAAAATATGTATACAGGAATTTATATACATAAAAACACAAAAGATGCAGATTAATCTAACAAAAAAAATACTCGAAGTCACAAGCAAAAAGCATGTAAATTTAACATACCAGCGTAGGTTTTCTCTAGGGTTTCCAATTGAAAAGGAGTTTTCATCTGACGTTTGGGTCTCTTGGAGCCCTCAGTAGGAGGGCTGTTGTTGTTTTTGTTGCTATCTCCCTCTGAACCGGTGTCCATTGAAGATTGATTCAATCAATCGATCGATCAAACCAAAAAAAAGTTTAATCGTCAACCCAGAAAAATCCCCAATTGACAGAAACTAGGGCCGTCAAGATACGAACTTTCTCTCTCTATCTCTACATCTATCTTTAACACAAAGAAACGAATACCCAGATCGAATTTGGGTCAATTTAAGCGAATCAAATGATATGAATAAATTTATGAGATATTGAAAAGAAGGATAGAAACAGTAATTATGGGACAAGAAAACAAGAGAATAATAATAACTAGAAGAGATCGAAGAAAGGATTAAAGTGAAATTATAAGAAGATCTGTTGTCCCTCTTGGTTCTGACTAGAATTTCCATTGTTTTTATTTTTTTTAATTTTAATTTTGTGTTGGAAAACGCTATTTTGACAAAGAATTGGATTGCGAGTTAAAAAGGAAATGACTTGTTCGTTCTTGTATGTATTGTAATTGTATGTACCCTTTTTCTTGTGTTTGTGTTCGAGTTTTCGTTTGTTTTTTTCCTCAATTTTTTTTTTTTAAGGTTTTTTTTTTTTTATTAATACGACAAGTTTAATTCTCTTCGTTTTGAGTGGTCCATTTGGTTTCTGGGTTTTTCGGTATTTTTGGTTCATTGACTTGTAATCTCGTGTTAGACTGTGGGGAATGATTTTTTTGGTACGACGATCTGTGTGTTGCGGTTTTTGCATGTGGGCTCCACTTTTTATTTCTAATTCAAACCCATTTGAATCACTTATTAAAGTAGAATGTTAATAAAAATTTGATGAAATTGTTTGGAATAATTTTTTAGAATTAATTTTTTTTTAAATTATAAATGAAGTACAAGTTTGTCACTTACAAAATTACAAAAAATTAAAAAATATAATTTTTTTAGAATTAATTTTTTATAAGCTATGTTTGTTAAACAAAGTGTAAGTGGTTATTCACCTCCTATATATTCACTTGGGCTTTTATTTCTAAATTGGGACCGTGTTGAAATGTGTTACAAATGAGTTTGATGATCTATTATTTAGCAAAGTAGGGAAATTGTATCATTAAACTTATATAATTACGAAAACTCTAACTCATTTGTATAAGTTTTACGTGTATAAATCAGATTGAGTTTACAAATTTAATTTAATTTTTTTATATGTTTCCGTTGCGTATTATCTGCTAGAAGAATAATAATTTGTGAACAGTGTCATGTATAATATTTCTATCGTAATATGATATATTTTATTATAATCTTATGTACTTTACAATAAAGTTTTATATATTTGTAAGTTGTAATATTATCAATAAAGTAACAACTCAAGTCGACGTGTTGATACTTAAATTTGGGGGTGTCACATTAATACCGTCCTAAACACCACACCTCTTAGATTAAGGGGAAAAATTAACTCACACAGACGAATTGCTAATGAATCGGTAAATTGGCTGCTCATGAAATAGTGGAATACATATTATATACCTGCAAATCTTTGATATTTTAGGCTAATTGAAAATTCTAAGGTTATAATTGTATCGACTATGTTGATACTTGTGTTTTGTTAGTTTGAGTTAATATCGATGTCCAGGGCTATGATTCCCTAAAATTCTATAAATATTTTTTGCATTATATACTTACTTACCTAGAAAAAAATACACAAACCACTGCTAAACTAGTCTTTTTGAATCTTTAATACGATTATGGTGCAAAGATTTAAACGATGTTGGTTAGGGCACCCATCAAACAACATTATAAATGAGTTTGATATCGATAGGTGAAGTTCTTGGCATCTCCCTGGTCTCATATGATGGTGTTGGGTAAAAACAACTCACAATCAAATACTGCAATCAGTGCAAGACGTGAAAGGCATGCATAAAATGGCTATTGAGAATGAATTATATCAAGTTCTGTGACACCCCCAAATCTTGACATCCATACCCTGACTTGAGTTGCCAATTTATTATTAATTTCATAACTTACAAATACACAGGACTTAAAAGTATACAAGGTTAT
>JAUMHB010083657.1:0-11851 GCA_032359685.1 Pittosporum tobira
AAAAATAAGAAATGACTATGAACAAAATATCAAAAAAATTATCTAGTTCGACTAATATCGGATGTTTTACAAAAAATATAAAAAAAATTATTATAAATAATATGTTAGAAAATTACATCTAACCCAGACAACGTAGGTCGGATAGGCTAGTCTTACATAAAATAGATTTTACCGATGATTTCCAAGTCCGATGTGTATATATATATATATATATATATATATATATATATATATATATATATTAATTAGATAAATTGAGTTTTAAATGAGTCATGTAAATACGATTGGTATTTTTAATTAATATTTATTTTTGTAAAAAGAAGATATAATTGTTAAATTTAGTAGTTCGACAACATTGGACTCTCTGAGAGAGATTTGTTATGTAAGAGTAAATTAGAGAGTCCAAATGCTAGTGCAAGGCACGTGTTTGAAATTAATTATTTTTTTTATAACCGACATTATACATAAAATTTAGGCTAATTTTTTATTTAATTTCAAAAAAGAAAAAAAAACTATGTAATATGAGTAAAAATATTTCATCACTACTATTATTAATAATAAAAATAAATCAAGTTTACATTATGAAAGTAAATTCATAATTAAGAGGTCTAAGATATAAGATATTAAATTTGGAAATATCAAAAGTAAAATAATTATCCCTAAATTATCTAATTAACTAATAGTTTTATATAGAAATAATGACTATTTTCATATTCTTTCGAATATATGACTTTTTAAAAATTGTGATGATATGTGCACACTAAAGTTCATAATTATACATTATTATAGTCTTGTAGCTAACATATTATTAAATTATATTTTTCAATTTCTTAATACATTTAGAGCATACATTTATCAATATCTTACAAACTTGAATAAGTTAATATATTTATTGAATTATGGTTATTGATATTTGAAAAGATTAGAAAAAATTAGTATCTTAAGTTGACTTATATTTATAATATAATAATTTACAAATTATGAAATAAATAAAAAAAATTAGTTCACTATCCTTAATAATATATTTGTTGAATTGAAATTTTTAATTTACATAAGTTTCAAAATTAGAAGATTTTTTTTTGTTTGGTTTCATTAAGATGAAAAATTATTAGAAATATGTATTATTAATAAAATTGTTTCAATAGTCAAAAACTTAAAAGATTTAATATTTTTTATTAGTTTAATTTTTGTTCATTTAGTTTGACCCTAATACTCTAAATTGTAGAGATAATAATTTATTTATTTATAGGTAAAAAGCTAATATTTATGTTTTTACCGAGTTACAATATGGTCAAATCTTTTTTTTGGGTAATAGTTTATGTTTTTAATTTTTTTAAATTAATTATTCAAGTTACAATTTATTTCCACTTTTATACAAATTCATTTTTTTCTTTGCAAAAAATATTCGGGACAAGTTATAGTTTAGTTTATATTTTATTTTTCCATAGTCCTAAATGAAAATATTTTCCTACTTTGGTTTACTATTTTTATTTGTTTCTTTCAAAACTTTAATCCATATTTATATTCCTGTAGTTCGAAATAAAGATCTTTTCGTAGTTTTGTTTGAATATTTTAATCTATTTCTTTTAATTTTCTTTGTTTATATAGTTACTATTATATATACAAAATATAAATTATTATCCTTTCTTTCTTTTTTTATTTTGGTGCAAAACAAATTCTCTTTTCTAAGTTTGTTGGTAGTAAAACTCAAAAATAAAAACGAATAACGGAAAAAGGCAAAAGGCAAAATGGGACCCTAGAATTTAGACTTGCTTGAAATATTATATGTATTTATGTAGTTTGCTTGTTTTGATGTTAATGTTTAGTTGACTTCTTATTTATTTTAATTCTATTCTATCATTTGGAAACCTTTGATTAATATCCTATTTGTTTTTTTTTTTTTAAATCTAAAGTCTCTATACTCATTAAGTATTGATATGATATATTTGATTAATTAACACTAATATAAATTGGATTAGATATTTAAAGCTATTGAAGTTTATGAGATGAATATAAGAATTTTCATATTAATTTTAATATATAGATAAAGTTATATTTTAACTTTTTAAACTAGTATTGGACTCATGAAGGTTATCCATTTAATGCATTCTATCAATTTATAAAAGGAAACTTGAGATACAATTTTTAGATATTAATAATAAAGATTTTTAATAATTATTATAAATTAGTAGACTATTTAATAGATTTTTTTAATAGTTGTAAATTGTTGAACTTTCTAAGAGAGCTCTATTAAAGCTCCATTCGTATTTATATATTAATATTAATATAAATAACCATCAAACACCAGCAGGTCAACAAACAACATAATGCAAATTCTTCGATCCAAGTTTCGGGCCTGTGGAATTCTTTCATCTCTAGTACAATGTGGAGAATTAGAATTAAAAGTAGGCTTACAATTCCATCAAATTAAAATTTAACTTAGATTTACACATAAATTCCAGTTTAGAGACCTAGAAATGGGTTGTCGATTCAATTCGAAAATATAGGATTAGAATTAAAAACATGTTTGCAATTTCTTCAAATTAAAATCTACTTAAAATTAATGGGTAATATTCTAATTTAAACACTTTGGATTGAACTATCAAAACATGTAAAGAATTGAGATTGAATTGTCAAACATGTAAAAGACATGAAATTATTTTCGATAGTAGAGTTTTCGATCTGATACAAGATACAGGAACATCATCTCTGTAAACCAAATATAGCTAAATTTCTTTTTTCTTTTTCTATTTTTTTGGTTCCCCATCGAGCTTTTCAAATTTGTATGGTCTATGCTCGCTAGCCCCTTCTTGCTTGAATTGAAGGGGAGAAGAAGATAATAATGCCTTGACAAAAGTTACACATATCCTCCCTCCCATATACTATGTGCAGAATCAAATAAATGGTTTCACACGGATAAGCATCGTATCCATGAATATTTTATATGCGCAAAATATGTATTGAATCTCTCGTATCAGTTGTGAGTATTTCACCATCTCATGGATAGCAATAAATCAGGAAGGAATTTTCAAGAATTGTCCAGTCTCGCACTATTTATGAACATGTAGTGACCATAGCCTGCCAACCAAAGACACACCTGCATATGCAATAGGAAGAAAATGAGGACCGCATCTTATCCATAAAAGCAGTATAAGAAACCAAGGAGAACTACATTAACACTCGGACATTTAAATAGTCCTTTCACAAAAGGTTTGCAGGCGGAAGTAGAAGCAAATGATATGTTCCCTCAAAAATGTTTCATCAAGATTAGTCAGTGGGCCTTCAATTAAAGAAAGCTTTCACTTACACTGAAAGAACTTTACCAGCTTTAGTCATGTTCTAACCAAAACGCCAACACCACAAAAAAGAAAAAAAATACAAATATTTTTGTTTCATCATAAATTGGTCGTCACCATATTGTGCAAATATTGATGACAAATCTTTCAGTTTCCAGTCATGCATCATCCTAGATGAAAAGCTATCTACGGTTTTATCTCTGTTCAAGTTTGAGAATTGGTCCCAATGGATGAATGGGGCAAACAAAACTGTAATTGAAGCCAATGACTTGAAAGATGAAAACATATAGTAGATGAAATTGCATTCTCCAACACCTTGATTTTGACAAAATATGATTCAGGTCAAGTTTCAACACAAGTAAACAAATAGTCAAAAATCTCTACACAAGAAGCAAAAAGTTAATACCAATATCCAGTGCCACTTACCCAAAAAAAAAAAAAGGTAAAAATGATAATCGATGTTTCATCTTGACTATGATCAACACAATTTTGACTAGGTGTCTAGGTTGATGGACAAACAGTACTGAGGTTATAAAACCATGATAATAACTTGATTTATAAAAACTTACCAGTTACCACTTGAAAAGATTAAAAAGAAAAAAAGAGAAAAAAAAAAAAAAGAGAAAAAAAAAAAGTTAAAAGCCGGGGTTAGCAAAAATTATAACTGCAAATTGGATCCACAAGTTCAAAATTTTACCTTAATATGTAGCCCTCGCATTCGCGCCATGACAAATCTCAAGATAATTGGAACCAACAAAACCATCAGCCTGGAAAACCAACATGAAGTACAAACACACTGCACCTGGAATTAGAGCGAGAAACTCCCTATACCAAAATCATGTAAGGCTGTAGCTCAGGGCTTATTTAAATGCAGAAGAGGCTGCTGATGCCTCAGCTACTAAAGATACAGGTTGTCTGGCCTGGAGGCAAGCCCCTATATCAAATGGCCGCAATTCAGATCCATCAAAAAGAAGATTAACACCAGGGTGGATTACGTCCTTGCTGTCCACATCATCTGATTCAACTTTAGCAGTGCTTATATTAGGGGATTCTTCAACCACCCGTGTGGCAGCCTCATACACAGGGGCCAGAGCGTATGACCTAGAAGTCATTCAATAAGGTATCATCGTAAAATCAGATATAGAGACTTCCCATCATTTTTGGCTTAATTTCTAACTGATGCATTGTACGTAATAATTAATAGCAATGTCCTAATAGAAAAGATAACCAATTCCTTTTAATTTTTCTAGTGATGAAATAAAGCAATGCTGTTAGTATCTACCGAATAAATTATCTTCGTTCACCCAAAAAAATTTAAGCTTTTAAGTAGCTTAAACTTATGTATCAGGCTAATGCTCCGAACTCTGCACATTAAGATGATGGATACATCTAGTAATTAAGTTGGGGCTTCAGCACCTCAACGATGGGGCCTGTTTGGCACGTAAAAAGGGACTCCACTTATTTGTTAGTTTAATCTATAACAAAAAGACGACTTTGGCCATTTGATGGTTTCGTCAAAGTTATTTCTGATCTCACCCCGCAACACTAGGAAAGGAAAAGGAGGAAAGAAAACTATAAAGAAGAATAGTACACTATAAAATTAGTCAGATACTACTTTAAAACAATCCGTGGTACACGAAACTAAGCAATAAATAATACTCGTATTAAAAATCAGCTTTAGTCACATGCAAGTATTTAAGACGCACCTCAAAATGTTACCGTCGAAGCTCAATACTTCTGTCATGCAACGTTGTCGGTTCACAAGTTTCAATCTCTGGTGCTCACCCAAGGCTCCAGAAATCGGAGAAGACGGGTCCACAAGCGGATTCCACTTGCCGCTTGCATAGTTCATAAGATGTCGAGAGGATTCTTTCGTCTGTTCCCTTTGATAAAGAAGCTTTGCAGTAGGGCCCGTCGCTTGGTACTCCGAACAAACTTCACGCAACCTTCTCCGTAATTCTTGCATCGACTCGTGATGCTCAGTAAATAAATTTGACTGAAGTAACTCTGAAGAAACCACTCGTTTACATAACTGGTTGCACAATTTTGGACTAAACAGCGGAATTCCAAACTCCACGCTCAACGGGACCCACTCGTACTTCTCATCGTCGGGTAAGAAGTGGTCCGATTCTCTTTCTTTAAAAAGTTTTAATAGGCGAATATAACCAATAGTCCACAAATCTATCTTATCTGCCAGGTCAGCTAAAAGAGAATTCAATTTTGAACTTTCACTGGCACATAGGCCCAGTTCATTCCCTATATCAGCAATTGAACCATTTGAATTCTTTAAAGGCAGTGGGACATCAATGGTATTACTTTTTCCACATTCATTGAGGTCGTACTTGCTGAGTGGCTGCACCAGGACAGCGGAGTACTTAAGAAGTGAATTTAAGCAGTGTAAAAGTATACTTCCTTTGACTAAATTCCCCTGAAAATTGCCACCCAACCCACCAACTGTCGATCCATCCCAAGACCAAATAAGGGCCTTTTCACAGCCAGCCAATGGTGCAGGAAGCAATCTTAAACATTGACCTTTCATCAAAACCACTGAAAGGGGCCCACTAGCTGCAGCTGAATATAACGCTAGTTTCATCCAAGGCGTCATGGATGAGTGAGAGGGAGGACCGAAATGAACGGGACCTTTAGGTCCGGGCAAAACTGAAGAAGGAGGTAGAGGGACCATGGATACAACAATGTCATAATCACGAAGGAATAAACGTTCTAGGGTTGCTGGTGAAAGAGAAGCCAGGCTTTCACATCGCAAAATATCCACGCGGTATCTCCTAGTTTCACTAGATGTTTCCATTCCGATCTCTGAGCCTTCAGCCGAGACTGGTTTCTCATTGTTTGATTTAGAGGTCTCCCTTACAGAATTATCTTCCTCAGTTACAGTATTTAATAAATTACCATCGTCATTATTCACCCAAGATTCATTTATACCAGTATTTATTGATTGGCTGGTCAAAGAAATGTCAGTAGTCAAATTACTCTCGTCACTGTTTGAAGATACCATGACATTGTTGTCTCGCTCATCACGTGCAACTCCACCAGATGACAAACACTCGAGTATACATCGGAGGCTAAATGCATGATTGGCAAATTCCTGCAGTTCACCCTCGAATTTTGTTCCCTCCAATGTGCTGAGATCTTTGCAAAGATCTACAATGCTAGCATGGCCCAGTTTTCCTGCTTCGTATAAAGTTACTGCATGAGATTTCAATCCTGCAAAAGGCATCGAAAAGCAAGATATTTCAGAAAGAGACGGAGAGGCAAGAAAGACATGTTCTTGTCTCTAGTTACATATCATGCACAGATTGCAGTTAATGCATTCCTAATAATAGACACGAATCTTGAATCAGTACCCAACACAACTGGCCAAACCACCAAGCAACCCACAAAACAGAAGAAAAGAATTGCAATATAAAAAATAGGAAACTCAGCAACCAATGCTTGTTTCTTACACAGGATATCTTTCTCCATAAATTCCATGTTTTTCTAATATAATCAACAACAATAAAGACTCTCCTAATGGGGACCAAATCAAGATATGCTTAGAGATATGTATCTAGGAGCTCCTAAATCGTGTCATATCCTAATATACTGACTGACTACGATACCGACAAGTATTTTATTAATTGATCCCCAAGAAGCGGTTTGCAACTCTTTACGACGTTGCTTTTCATTCAAGTTCTAACAATATGGATGAACCCTACATTTAGATCCTAACTCAGGATATAGTAGGAACCTTTAATTAGAATGAAAGCTATACAAGAGTAAACTCAAGTTAACCATGTGATGCTATGAACTCACTAAAAGTTACTGTATATTCCAGAATCTAGAACTAAATTAAATTTTAAAGGTTTGGAGATGAACCAACCTGGTGAAACAGAGCCCATCATAAGATATGATGTTATATTAGCATCGACAACAAAAGCAACACGTGCATAACCAGAACCCAAGCCATTATTTTCAGTCCCTGAAGCATCGCCTTGTCGAAAAGCAACGCCATCAGTCGACAAGCTTGTGGCACCCATACTAGCATGAGAACTATCTTCTTCGTCACTGAAGGTAATTTTAGGAGTGCCAGTTACAGCCAATTCTTGAAGAATAGATGCAGGATCCATTAATTTTACAGCCCATCCCAAGCGACAAGCAAAAGATGCAGCGGCCTGCAGTTGAGAAAGGTCGGCCTGTAACGTTGCTGCCAATTCGGCCACAGTTGAATTCTCGCTTGAAACCACAAATACAGCATACAACAACCTGTATAATGGACATTATCTCATAAGGATCTTAACACAACAGACAAAACATAGGCTCTGTTGGAACTTGAAAAATACAGAAGAAAAAAATAGGAAAAGCAAAACAAAAAAGAATGTAAAAATACAAAAGGCTATCTTAACTCTTAACTATAACAAATTCAAATAACTTACACTTCTAACAAAGTTAATTTCAAGAACAAAGTTCAAATATAGTTTGACTAATGTTTACAAAAGCTTCAATACATTTTTAGATATCATTTTGTTTTTACTTTTCCTCACTTCCTCTCGAGTTTTCTGAGTTCCAAATAGAGCGTAAATGTACAAATGCAAATAACCAGACAACTTCTTACTCCTCAATGGGGTCTTCATAGGATTGCTCCCTGTTTGAAACAAATCCTTCAAGCCTGGAAACTGTATACATCAACATTCCAGTCTCAAAATGGGGATGGAGATAATATTATGAAAAGAAAAAACTAAAGGCCTAATCAGAAGATTAAACTGTGTTCAAGTCATGGGAAAATGCATTTTCTACCAACATTTTCTAGATGTTTGAATCACAGGGTAGTCAGGTTTAATACTGTATCAGGCTTCCAAACATAAAACAGCATGAATAATTTTCCTTTTAAAAAGACACGTGTGAGAGTTTACATATAGGAAGAAAAAGCATAAGTTAATTTATTTAATGGAAAGATATTGAATGTGAGATTAGAAATATCCATGGGTAACTCCCCCAACCAACAGTAAATTATGTGGAAAAGTGGATTCTATCATCAATTATTGCATCGCTGAAGGTCTTATCTTAAGTAATTTCTAAAATTGCCAATTTTGATTTAAGATCGTCCTATGACCAAAATCCCAAATTTGATCCTTGAGTACAACGATAAAGGGTGAATTCTATTCAGCTCCTTGAGCCTAAAATCTGTTGTAGTCTCAACATGTGCACCTACATATGTAATTTTCGAGGGCCATTTTAAAAGATAGGTCTGTAACCCAAACATCCAAGGATGTTGTCCAGTGAACATCTACTGGGACAAACTTGTAGGATTTTCCATTCATATACAGATATACTCCTCAAAACTATCACGCTATCCACACTTTTTTTATTTACTAGTGGTAAAATAAAAACTTGGAAAGCAATCATTTTTTATAACTAAATAATCCACAAAAAATGTCAAACAGGGGCGAACCGGGTATACTTGAAGTATGCAATAGCATAGAGAAACCCACCTTTAAACATAGAGGGAATAGGGGATAAATAGACAAACGAATGTTAAAAAGTCTCTAATTGTTAGTTAAGGAAGTTGTTTTTCTTTTCTTTTTCTTTTCTTTTTTTTAGATATAAATAGAAGATTTTATTAGATCATAAAATAACAATATAAAGATACGAGGAGGATGAGAAATCCTCCTGAATTACATAA
Source organism: Pittosporum tobira (assembly GCA_032359685.1). Classification (NCBI taxonomy): domain Eukaryota; kingdom Viridiplantae; phylum Streptophyta; class Magnoliopsida; order Apiales; family Pittosporaceae; genus Pittosporum; species Pittosporum tobira. The sequence goes on from JAUMHB010083657.1 coordinate 8,974, forward strand.
TAGGAGAAAGTGAAACACAGTAACTATTAGTGAAGGGCAGCCTTCCAATCCCTGTGAAGATCTGAACATGAAGTTCCATCAAAGGTACCAAAAGTTGAGGACCACAAAGAAGCCATGAAAGTGATCCTGTCCCAAAGAAGACCGGATGACGTGAACTGATATCTAAAACTGCGAGCGTTCCTCTCCATCCAAATGCCCCAAAGAATAACTAGGCGAGCACAATGCCACAACACCTTGCCCTTTTTGTCCTTGCAACAAACTACTTTTGCAAATTACAACAAATTACTTAAAAGAATAAGAAGGTTTCCAGCGCTACTTTTGCAAATTAGAATAAACGACAAGTACGCTTTCTTTTTCTTAGCTGAGGGTTGAGAAAAGTAGCAGCATGGCAATAGATTGCAGATATTTCTTATGTGTCAATTAAAACTAAGGTTAACGTAAAGAAGTTCCTACATAAATCTATAACCCATAAACCACCATGTGACTGGCAGAAAGGACATACAAAAAGCAATCAGCGTCTTTTAAGAGTTTCAGGTATTCAACATCAAATAAAACTCATACACTTAACCTTGCGTATTTGCAAACGAAGACGACACATGAATCATGTAAAACACAATAAAATAATGATAAAAAGAATAACTATATACTCCGTAGGATCCTAATAAGTAATGATATATTTTAGTACCCATGAATACCTTTAAAACGGTCATCAGCATAAACAGGGACATCATAATAGATCAGTCCCCGTCGGTAAAGACCCTTCACAATTTCAGGATCAAAAAGGATGAATGCATTTGCTTCCTCCTTGCAAACTTTGTCAATTGTTGCCATTTCTTCTTCTGATAGTTTCTGCAATATGAATATAAGAGATGAATATAACAAATCCCATCTCAATAATACAAATTGAACTCAAAGTCTATAAAGAGAATAAGAAAATATGACGCATGGACATTTTTTGAAGTCCACATACCCAATTGACTAGACAAAAAAACCTTAGGCCTCTTTCAAAGCTTATTTGATCAGCTTATAGCTTACTTTCAAGAACAAATTGTTTTAAGTGTTTGTTTCAGCTTATTTGAGATAAGTTATAATATGAGCACAATATATCTGATGTATAAATGGAATAGCTGGTCAATAGGTGCTTCTTTTTTTGTCAGCTGACAGATTATTTAAGCTAGTAAATAAGCTCTAAACTCTTTTGAAATAAGCTCCGACAAACAGTGCCTAAGTTAGGTACTACTCTATTCCGTAAATAAGAATGAAGGACTACTAGATACTCACCTTAAATTCTTCAAGTGTAAAGTTGACCAGGCAAACTCCCCACCATGGGTCGATTTGGAAGTCCACAGGTTGTGTTGGCAATAGTTCTTTCGCAATTGACTTGTTCAGCTTCCACATAATTTTCTGGATAGATGTAAAGTGTTGAGAATAATGAAAAAAGCCTGCAAAATGCACATCGCTAGGATGTGCATGTGTACAGAAACAATAACCGAGAATTTTAGTGTCACAGAAACCACTATGTGGGCTTCTCTTAATTCTGACCTAACCTTAAATTTTGGCTTTGCTTTTTACTCAACAAAAAGAAGTCCAGATTCTAAAGGTCACACTTAACTAGGAGAAAAAAGTTTCAAGCATGAAGTTCAACAGAACAAATGGCCAAAATATTTTATTTGTTCACAAGGATCGAAGAATTTGTTTTTAAGACAAATCGTGGGATCAGTAAATGGCACCACAACTAACACCTTATAGAAGCTTGTTCATTGATAATACTCAAACATGCATGAATATACCCCATAATAGATACCAAGCAAATGACGTAAATTAGACTAGCAAGATTGTATATTGAGAATTATAAGAATTTATATACCAACCGTCAGCAAGTAAATACAAGTTTGTAAATTCAGAATTCATATGCAATACCTTAGATCTGCACTTGTTCATGATGTCAATAAACTCATTTCTACCTATCCCTGAAAGCCGCAAAGCATCTGCTGCGCTAAAATTGGGGATGCTGTCGTAAGGTTGCTCTGCATATATTATGAACAAAAGATAATGACGAAACATGATTAAAATGGAAATGTATTGATGTATTATACCTTAAGATTCTTAGAGCATAAGAGTCATTAAATAGCTACAGGGGAGTATACTATAGGGGACTGAATGAAATAAAAGTAAAGTGAGCAAATTATAAAGCAGAGATCAACGCAAGGGCAGAATTCTTCACAATACACCCAAAGAAATTTGAGTTAAATCATGGGAGGGATACCATTTACTTCCTCCATCCTCAAAAGGTTGTCTTACGGACACTTTGTACAGAATTTTCGAAAGTGAAATGAAAGGCATGAATTTTTCACTGGAAATACTACAACATTCAGAATAATCGAATCAGGAACTGTTAAAAAATCAATATTTAATAAAGTTGCTTGTCGCAAAGAAATTTAGATTTTGTCCAAAGCCACATAAATATACTCAATTTTTTTCAGAATTGAAGCTACTTTTTGCATGTGTGGTATATGGATGGATGCACTTGTTAGCGAATGAATCTATTCTTTCAAAGAGACAACCAAGTACCGTTTTTCATGACTTCGAATATCATGTCGCAATAGTATCTAAATGGAGACAACCGCATTACACGGCAAACATACTCCGCAAGGTGATAGGGAAAAAGCTGCAATGAAAGCAAAAAAAAAAAAAAAAAGGGAGAGAAAATCAATAATTTGCATGCCTAGAATATAAGAGGAAAGTCTACACAATAAAATAAAATTTATAGCATATTATAACCAAAAAATCTACACGAGTGAACCGAAGGAGATATAAATAAAATCTATATTCATCAGAACAACTATTCTGGATACTTAAAGAGAGAGAGAGAGAGGGG
>JAUMHB010083668.1:0-11850 GCA_032359685.1 Pittosporum tobira
TGCAGGTACCTTTAATAATAGTCAACAAATTAACACCATCCTCCTGCACAGGAACTGCAGTCAGTTGGCACAAAACTTACATGGAAAAATGTTGCTCCCCAGGGATGTTTTAGTAAAACATAAAATTTTGGGAAATGATTTAACGATAGCTGATCCAATGCATTTCTTAATTTACCCAGGCATCAGATATGTTAATAACTAAATATAGTCAACAACTGTTTCAAAAGATCAAATGACAATTGTATGGACGCGTTAAAATTTCATCTGCAGTAACAATTTACGTCTGAGTTGCTGATTATTCTTTTAGATAAAGAAGAAGATATTACTCCCTCCCCTGGTTACCAGGAACGCTCAAGAGATAGGTAACGCAGTAGGAGGGAACGCTACTTATAATATTGGTTCATCAACTAACTGTTCTTGTAACACGATATGGAACGCTAGTACCCGGTACAGGAAACGCATGCCTACAAGATTTCCCATGGTAACCGTGCCCTCCGTTCCAAAAAAGATGTTGTTTTCAAATTTAAAGGGTCAACTAGCGAAATCCTAAATTTAAAATTAATGTGATTCCTTATATGATTGAAAACAACAAACGTCTAAATGAGGAAAACATTTTAGATATTTTACAGCATAAAAATTTTTACTGATTAAAAAATTGATGAATTCATGTGAATTTGTAACCTCAGATTCTAAGGTTTGACTTTAGGACTTCGAAAACCATCTCTTTTTTTTGGAACGGAGGAAGTATTAATTTAATGTAGAAAAGATACTATTAATTTATTACAGAGAAGATTTGGGACAGAATCATCGTTATACTTGGACAGGTTAACCCTAACCCACAAAAGAGCCTCAAATACCTGCAGCAACATTGTAGCAACAAAAAGGGAAAAATTGTAAGTGATGAAAAAGGGCCTTACATACCAATAAAATAGTATGTCCATTGTCCTTGAAGTACATTATTTTGCAATTCTGCAACGAAGTTGAAAGCCTTCGAGCTTCATCTCCACTGGGAAGCATGTTATCTTTGCCACTGAAGTATAAATATATAATTAGTAATTTAATATAATTTCTATCAGGTTTTACCAACTTTAAATACTACTCCCTTCTTTCCACTTTGAATGACGTGGTTGAAAACTGTGCTGTGGCAGAGAGCTTAGACTACGTTATTGTTATATTTACTCATAATTGATTTTTTTTCAATTTTTCATATAAAGCATAAAGGACAAAGACAATGATTCAAACTTTTAACAGATGTTCTTCTGTATTACTGTATCTGGAGTAGAAAAAGATTGATTCTTAGTGAACTTCTGCTCGCATAGCTGAAATCCTTATATTTCTTATGATAATTATTTTGCTTATTGAAAAACTGTTAAGTAATTTAAAAAAATAAAAAAATTGCAGTTCCAGTTTAATGGAATATATCAACTTAAGCCAGAGAGAAATAGAAACCTTGCAAGTATTAATACTTCGGCCTTTACGGCATGGAGACGGGAATTAGCATAAGTGGCAGCTGTTTTAAGTAGCTTCAGCTTCCAAAGAAGAGCATCTTTGGGCAAAATATCGACAATCGCCTGGTAAGTAAAATGAAAAATTACGAACATGCAAATTATAATATTTTGACCTTTATTATTATGGGCCACAATAAGGGTCATCAGTGCTGGGTTTTCCTATATATAAAATTGGTTAAAACAAACTCAAATTTAGTCAAATAGACAACCAAATTTGACTATGAAACACCTTAGTTAGAATAAAAGTTTTGTAATAAAGAAAGAAGCACGCCATAAAGGGAAAGTTTAAGAAATAATAGCTCTTACAGAAAGACATGGTAGCAGAGCCGTAAGGTTAGCAGACGTTTGTGCAAGAACTGTTGCAGGAGAAAGTGTTGTGTCGATGTTGACCATCGCCATCTTCACTGGTTCACCTAATGTAAAAAAAAATATAAGTTATTTTATTTTTTTTGTTATAAGATTTTACATTAAAAAGATAAAAAAAATACCAGCCTACTCTATTTATAAAAAAATAAAAATTAAAAAAAATGAACATAAATTATCAGACTAACAAATCACTACCCATAATGCCGCAAAGAAGGTAAGGGACTGCAACTTGATATTCTTCAGGCAAAACCTCCAAAAGGGGAAACAAAGGTTGCAGCTGTGACCTGCCAAATGGAGTTGCTGAAATTGATAGTTAAAAGCACAAGTTACTATAAAAGAACATGAACAAATGATCAATCAGATACATTTACAGAAAATACACGAGTTAGTATGCATTTGAAAGCTGACCTGGATTTGCTAATATTAATTCTAGGTCGATAGTTGGATTACGAGCCGCAACTGCAAGTGCTAAACATCCTCCAAAGGAATCTCCCACCATATAAATTGGCTTATTTGGAGAAGCCACATGCTCCGATCTCACAGATTTTTCAATGAATGTCACCAAATCTTCATAAAATAATTTTTTAAGAAGGAAAAATCATTTAGGCGGGTCCTGGCTGCTTCCATGTGATGACCACAGCCACTATTTTACCATGGATAATAAAACTAATGGATTATGAGCTTAATTTAGTACAAGGGGATAACTAAAAGTATGAAGGTTGCAGTGTTGCTCAGCATCTAACATTGTGAAAAAAGAAGTGACACTCTACTAGATTTGCCCAAAATAGTGATATCTTACTACAATAGGTCAACAACAGAATAGGTTACTACTGTCAGAAACAACTATTATCCGGTATTATAAGGTGTGTTCTTATGTATCAGCAGCACATGTGAACTTCATCAACAGCACAAGAGACTAATCAAACATATTTTTAAAGCAAAAGAAGAATCGGACCTTCAAATGGTGTTCGGTCGCAAACAGGAATATGCAAGCATCGGACTTCAAAAGCTCTGCATTTAAAAGGTCCTAAATTAAATAAGCACAATTACAAGTTATTGATGATTTAAAAGCTAGACACTAGCTACAAAAATACACGAATAAAGCCATTTTTTTATGAGAATGTTCACAGATAGATATATCAGCATTGATATTGAATAGCATGAATAACCATAAAGATTACACAGATAGGCTTTAAGTTATTTCACGACTAAAATATTTTGTTCAACAAACCAAAAAGTCTCAACAGCTAAAAGAACTACAATTGTGAGTTGGTAGTTATTTATTGGATAGAATTTGGAATTATAGTTAAGTGCTATAATCATGAGATTGTGCATATGGGATTTGGTATATAAGTCTCAGCAACTGCAATGTAATACACACAAGCAACATATTGTGTGATTTAAGGTCTTTCATAGGAAATCTGCTTCTGGATAAGATGAAAAGTATAGTTAATGCCAAGGTGACTAAATGATAGAGACAAAAAATACTAGAAAAGAGAACCAGAACAATATTCAAAGATAGGCAGATACTCTCAAATTGAACCACCTGTACAATTTACCAGATCAATAGAATCTACACTAAAATATAATATATAATCAACACAGAAATGCATGCTTCACAAAACACAGTTAGCCACAATGTTTACAAAAAGGTAAATTTGACTCACTGTCCAAGAGCTTTGTGGTGCAGAATGAGGCCCATCCCTACGCAATCCATCCCTGCATACATCAATAACACCAAAACAATCGCTATAGTTGAAAAGGAATACGTAAATTCGAAAATAAGAATAGAATATGTAAAGCTTCCATCCAAAAACATAAACATTCATGACACACATTTTAAGAATAAAAAAACAGTTTCATGAGTAAAATCAATAAAACATACAAATGGAGAACTTGTATATGTTACTTAAACACCAATTAGAAAGACGAAACTATGTTTAGAGCTCGCAACATGCTGCTCCAGAATCAAATTACCAGGCAAAAACAGAAGAACGGGCGCATCATCTATAGGACAACCACATTCAACTGGGCAAAACCACCGAGGCGGTCCACCGTCTGGCCTTATAATCTCCTCAGCCAACTCAAAATAATCCTTCACAGTCTTAGCCCCATACCCATCATCCCATAAAGGCTTCAACTTTTCGGTAATAACACCCTTTCCACTCTTCTTCTCCCTTGCACTCAAACCCACGTGCCCATTCCCCACATCACTCAAAACTCTCTCCTTCTCCCCAACAAAAGTAAATCCATTAACTCGACTTGAATCCTCAGATACTACTGCTGACTCACCAGCACTTAAACAACTAACTTGAACTCTGCGTGGAGCTTTGTACTCTGAAGATAAATCAAAACAAGAAGATGCCCACAAATTCTTTACAATTGAGGCCATCAATTCCACAACCAATAGCTTCAAACTTCAGAACAAGCAATGAACTATCTCTAAACCACAAAATTATGCATATACGAACTAAAGCCAGTTAGAGAAAAATCCTTAAACAAATTGGTTCAAAGTTCAACTACTTTTTCAAGAAGCAGTAAGCAAATATGAACGGAAGCAAGCAAGAGAAACCTCCCTTTCAACCTACAACAACACATTTATAGCAATTTCAAACTTGCAAGAAACCCAGAAACCAAATTGTAGAGTGGGGCTAAACCGACATATAGACTTCTGGGTTTTTCCGTATGATTGACAACAATTTCAGAAAAGAATGACTGTGATCTCCGTTAGGCATACAATCAAACACGTGGTGTTCACTGGTACAAGACCTTATCATGGACCCAGCATAATAGCGTGGAAGAAAGAAATGCAAGTGCTTAAAAGAATACAAATTTAGTTGGTTACTAGATTGGAACATACAAGTGGGAAATGGTGGATTTGGAGGGAACCTTCTTCTTTCATGTGATTGCCTTTTTGTCGTAAGTCTCCATTGTCGGTTTCTATGGTTCTCTGCAGCCACACATCTCAAGAGACATACAAAGCTTTTAGTCTTGGATTCTTAAAATGCCACGCTCACATAGCGCCGGTTCGAAAAATTCTGCCAAGGTTCCACTAATCATAGATTAAATTTTAAGCAGTTTTTTAAAAATTAATTAATAATTATCTATTAAATTTTAAGTAATTTTCAATAGATTAAGTTAATTAAATATTTAAAATTAATTAATTTTCGTTTTTATGTTATTAATATTTTATTAGTTCTAGCGTCAGCGTTGTGCAAACTAAATGCAAATATTTAATAATATTATAAAATAAAATAAAATAACTAAAACTCATATTCTTACATAAATTTTTTATGAGTTATTGAATAAATATATTTTCTAGTAAGATTTATTGATAAATTTTGTTAAAATATAATATTTATTTTTTTGAGCAAAAACGTTTTTGATTAGTCTTAAATAGTTATATGACATTTTAATTTTTTTACTAAAAAAATATTACTTTTAAATACATATAATATTTTTCCCTTATTTACTTTTTTTTACATTATGTTTCATTTTGTTAACTAACTAAAATTGAATTATAACCCATCATTGCTCGAGCTAGATACAATTTATTTACTATTATTAAAATTTGTATATCTATATGATTTTTTTTTATAAATCATTAATTAAATAAATTTTGAATTTTTAAACTAATTGAATATATTGATATAATTTTTTAAGATATAACTTAATCAAATGAACACATAAGATCCATCCAAATTTCACAATATGCATGATTTAAAGGTTATATGTAATAAAATCATAATTAATATTAAGATAGTGGAAAAGATAATGAGATTGTTACGTTTAATATTGCAATTTATTTGTTTATTATATGTATTTAAAACTTGAGTTGACTAAGTGAGTTACATGAAAAAATCTTTTTGGTTCTTACTAAGTTGTGGAAATAAATATTGAGTTGAGGGAAGTAACAAAACTCTAAACCAAAAATATAGATTGGCTCACTGAGTTTTTAGGTATTTGTGCTTACACACACACACACGTAGGAGATATTAGGATCATCTAAACGGTATATGATAAGAGCTATTTTTTACTTAATATTTTGCTATCTTTTGTTCTTGATTTATCAATTTTTGCTTAAAAAGCCCAATCCAATATGCAATAATTGTTATATATATTTAGTTTGGATCACTACTCCTTATTTGGGCTTTGTTTTATAGGTTTTTGGACCTATTTTCATGCAATTTTGGGCTTGGATTGGACAAGAAACGAAGTTGGCCTGAAGAATGGCAAAATTGTAAATAAAATGAACTTTGTGGCATAGGCAACAACTCCCACGGGTAACCCGTGGGAGCAGCCACGGGCAAGCCGTGGCACCAGCTATGGGTTACCCATGGGAGATGGTCGCACGCAGTTTTTTGAGTTCTACTCCGATTCTGAAAAGGGTATCCGATCCGAACCATTCATGCACGAATTTGACATAGATTCGGATTGTGTATCTTGTCTTATAAATAGCATAGATTTCAAACCAATTTAGGTATCATATGATCAATTTTCATAATTCATAGTTAGTAGTTTAGTAGTAGTGTTGTAGAGACGGTACTCGGTAGAGACATTTTAATGCAAGGCGAAGGATTTCTGTACGAGTAACTATGGTTGTATCTATCTTTTCTTTTTCTTTCTTTAATTTAATTATATTCTAATTTTCTTTGTGCTAAAATTAGATGGATCCGGCCCATGATTAATTAGATTACCGTTTATCATGTTTTTATGCGAATTTATTATGTTGGGAGTTATGTTTCATGTTCTTAATGCTTCTAGATATATGGTCAATGTTTGGATGATCTTTGTCACATAGTTCAAGTACAGAGAAGAGAAGACTAGTGAGGGCTCGTGTGAAACATAACCACAAATTAAATTTAGCTAGAGATAGTTATGTTGTTTGTGTAGAGATAGTTATGTTGTTTGTGTAGTTTCGGTAGTAACTATATCTAAACGAGTGTGATGGTTAGTGAATACGGAAATTTTCACAAAACTTAATGCTCTTCATATTATTTAAATTTCACATAGAGACTGTGAGGTTAATAATTGAAGTAGAGGGGCTATAACTAGAGATAGAGTAGTAACTAATTTAGGGAGATTCCACTATCACAACAGAATAAATTCTGTAACTTGCATGATAAACCAATTGATTTAATTATGAATGGGTTGGTGAAGTCGAAATCTTAGCACGTTTTCTCATCTTTGACAAAACCCTAAAATTTATTAGTTTACTTTTTGTTGTTTTTATTAAGTAGTTAAATTAAAAATCAAAGCTTTCATCAATCAAATTAGATCAACTAAAGAATAGTCAAAATTGATATATAATTGATTTCAATTCTCGTGGGAACGATATTTTTATTACAATCTGATTAATATATACTTGCACTTCTCACCGACCAGTACATCATCTATTTATTGCCTAAGTTTACCTATTGATTTTTAAAACACAACTCTTAATTATCTAGTTTCAAAGTTCCTTAACTTTACTTGAGGTACCACTCCCAAAATTAAATCAGCCCATCGCCTCACAAAATGAATTCAATTTCTTTAATATATTTTTTATTTCACAATAAAAAATTAAAATAATAAAATAAAATATTACAATATTGTCAATTTACTGTGACAACATCATATTTTCATGCCAACATGACATTTATTAATTAAAGGAAAAAAAATAAAATGAAAGGCATCCTCGAACTTTAAAAACTTCTTATTTAAAAAAAAAAATTAAAGATGGTAGTCAATTTCTCAAAATTCATACAATCATATGATAATAATTGTAAGTATGAAACCCCGAATTTATTAATGAACGATTATTGATATAAAATTTTCTTTTATATTATTTAAAAAAAATTATTCTCTACATTGCTATATTACAGAAAATTGAATTAAAATAAAAATATTATGCTCAAGGGCATTTTGGTTATTTTGAAAAAAGTCATGCTCAAGGGCATTTTCATCATTTTGACAAAAGTTATGCTCAAGAGCATTTTCGTTATTGATAAAAGTTATACTCAAGGGTATTTTAGTCATTTTGACAAAAATTATACTGAATAACATTTTGGTCATTTTGACAAAAGTTATGCTCAGGGGCATTTTGGTTATTTTGACCATAAAGTCAAAAAATGTTCAAAATCATAAAATAATCGAAGATCTGGAATCAGCGCGGAAAAACAGTGAATCGAAACTTTGTCGGATTTTCGGTTTGACCAAGTCTCAGGTTGACTTTTTGATTGGAGTATCGTTTGCAAAAACAAATAATGTCATTGGAATCGCAGCATGCCAAAAAGTAGGAATAGAGTATAATATTATATTTTTATTTTTTGACATTTTTAATTAATTATTTAATTAATAAATTAATCGGTTCACGAATCAAAGCAAACAACATATTTAAAATTTAAATTTTTAGCCGAGTTGATCAGGTGGGGCCCACTACCACGTGGGCCATCAGACTTTTTGTCCTTTCCCATTTTTCCCTTTTTCTTTTTTTATTTTTTCCCCTTTCCTTTTTCCCTCTTTTCTTTTTACCCCCTAACTTTCTATAGGTTTTGCATATTGCCAATTCGGTAATCAGTCCTTTTCTTGCATCGATTGAAGGTTGATTAACGTTGCACTAGGTCTATATAACATGAATGAATGTAATCCTAATTCATATTGCAGCCGCACCACTTAAAAATCCATTTTTTAGTTTTTGTTCTTGTTCTTATTCAGGTTAGAATCAAAGACCCAATTTTAGGATGTCAATGTTTAAATTGATGATTAGAACAGCATCTAGGAGTTTATTGGAATCGATTTGAGCTTTCAATCGATCAATTTGGTCAAGAATCGAGATGTCCAAGGCCGATTTATAGTCGGTTTGAAACCCGACGTGTTCTTGATCAAATATTCGATCTTTGGGCTCAAATCGGATGTTATTGGATCGATTGAAGGGTCTATTGGATTTCTGCAATTGCAATGATCATTTTAGTACATTCTAATCAAATTTTCATCTGTTTTTAAGCTTATTTGAATTTTCCGGCGAACTTCTAGCCGCCAGTAATGGAGTTCCTGTCGGAAATGGGGAAGACAACCTTGGCATCCTTAAAACGGGCATTTTAGCCAACGAGGTTGTAAAAATCAGGCTTTTCATCAATCTAAAGATCACAAAAATGTTAGTGATATGCCCAAGGATCCAATCTTAAATCGTACTCTATTATTAATTGTGGATAACGTTGTGTCGGAAAAACCGACCTCACATAACTTAGGTAATTATAATGTCTTGCTAGAGGCAGCTTGTAACTTGTGGGCCAAAAAGGAGTTTTGGGCCTACTGCGAATGTTAGGTGAACCTATAGGGTCGCACACTAAGCTAACTGGGCTTATAATGTATTGGGCCGGACAGCTAGGGTTTCCTTATTCTCTTATATCTTTGATTAAAAGGGGTGGATTATAAAAGGAGGTACATACGCCTTTTTTGTATAACCCTAATTACCGCGAGGTTGAGAGACTTAGAGAAGGAAACCTGAGAACTGCGCTAGCACGCACAAGGCTCGGGCTCAGTTTGTGTGTGTGGATAACAGTACAGGCATGACGATTGATACGCTAATCCAGATGCAACTATTCTTCTTATCTCCATCGAAATTCACTCAGGTATAATCGATCTTCTATTTCAGTTTTAATATACACATGGCTCCTGGGAATCGAATAAATTATTTTTTTAAATTTCGCATCGATATTGATTCGAAACCCTATAGTGGTATCAGAGCTTGACTTGCGATTTATTGAAATTGAAATATTATATATATATGATATATATCAAGTTTGATTATAATTAGCGATCTGTGGTTTGATATGTGTATCAGATATGTGTATATGATTGCATGCCTTAATCTATATTTTATTTTCATAATCTGTTATAAGCATGATTCACGATTAGGGTTTATATGATTAACATGTTATAACTTGCGAACAGAGTTAGGGTTAATAGATGATTAATCTGAATAATAACATGCGGTGAATACAGATTAAGTCAGGGTTTATATCAGTTAATTCTATTAACCTAGATATATGGTGAATTGGGGGTTCAGATTAATATGATTAATCTTAGGGCAATTTTTCCGTCAAAAAAAATTATGAATTCAATTTTTGTTTCGGGGGGGCTGCCCTCGAAAGCCCCCACGAGGGGCGCTGCCCCTTTAAGCCTCACTCGCTAACCGGCTAGCGAGACCACCATAGGGGCATTGCCCCTAATACCCCGCGAGGGGGCACAGCCCCCTTGACCCCCGCTTGGATTACGCACAATATTTCGAAAAATGATTTTACATGTTTCATAAACTATATCATGTTGATGATATGTGTTATTATGTGTTGTATGATTATACATGGTGAATAGTATGACCCATAGTTACTTTTGGTTTTAATTAAATACGGCCTGCGTGTCGTGAGTATTATTTAAATGCGGCCTACGTATCGTTTGTAATTTTATATTACGGCCTGCGTGTCATTTATTTCACTTGTAATGTTGATTGAAGAATCAAGTTCAATAAAGAATCAGGGTGATTGGAGAATCAAGTTGATTGGAGATGCTGACAACTAGATGGTGATCTACATATATCAAGTGCATTGCTTGAAGATTAGATCTTGATATTTTAGGGGTCATATTATATCACATTTACTTATTCGTTTATTTATTTATGCTGATTTATTACTATATTAAATAATTAATGGTCCATCATCAAAATTAAGTAATAATTGATGCCTTACCAATCTAACGACTGTCAAGGCTTGGATTGTTAAGAGATGGGTCTGCTAAAGTAGAGCATCATTGACTATTCAAGTTAAGTAGAATGGATAATAGTTATCCATATGGGATAATTGGTTTACTTAACAAGACCATCAAAACGGTTTTGGGTTTTGAGGCATAATGTTGGGGAGTCGAGACATGAGATGTCAACCCTAACAAGCAGAGGTTGCATTTGATGTAATTAGCAAAGAATTTCTTACATAAATAATTAAGTCTTGAGGGTTAAGCCAAAGCTTACTCAAGTCTTGGCGAAATATGGATCTTGACCCACTATACTATCATTTAGAGGGATACTAATAACAACAAGTATAGTGGTAGTTTATTATAAACTGCGTTAATGAACATGCAACTAAATCTTTGCATATATTTGTTGTAGATATATAATGGCAACCAATTCATCATCAACCTTTTCACTGCAATCTGTCCTTGAGAAGGACAAACTGAATGGATCAAACTTCTTGGACTAGTATAGAAACTTGAGAATAGTTCTGAAGCAAGAGAAAAAGGAATATGTCCTTGAGAAGCCTATTCCAAAGAAGGCACATGCTACTAATGCTCCCCATGCTGAAAGGAATGCTTACAAGAAGCATAAGGATGATGCATTAGATGCATCTTGTCTGATGTTAGCTACCATGAGCTTAGATCTTCAGAAACAATTTGAGAACGTGGAGGCATATGAGATGATTGTTAACCTGAAAAACTTGTTTTAGGAGCAAGCAAGACAAGAAAAGTACCAAACTGTAAAGGACCTCACTGCGTGCAAGCTAGCTAGAGGGAGCTCGGTCAGTTCTCATGTAATCAAGATGATTGGTTATGTTAAGAACTTGGAGAGATTGGGCTTCCCCATTAGTCAAGAGTTGGCTACTTACATCATTCTCCAATCATTGCCTGATGTATAACACGTTTGTTATGAACTATAACATGTATAGTCTTAACAAGATATTGACTGAACTGCATGGGATGCTTAAGACTATGGAGTAGAACATCAAGAAGGACCTAACTCCTAATGTTCTTATGGTACAAAAGGGGAAAGGGTTTAAGAAGCAGGGTAAGGGAAAGGGCAAAGGTAAGGGCCCAGTTCAGAACTAGGATAACAAACCTAAGCCCAAATCCAAGTCCAAGATTAGTCCTATTGATGATGTTGTTTGTTTCCACTGTCAAGAGCGTGGACATTGGAAGAGGAATTTCAAGAAATACTTGGAAGATCTGA
>JAUMHB010083679.1:0-11850 GCA_032359685.1 Pittosporum tobira
ATTCAACTAGAGAAATAACAAAAGGAAGATTTTTATTTATTAAATCATTCTCAATAATTCGGGTTCTCACAGAACCTACTCCTTTTTCTTGCCCAAGTTTTTTTGTCATTTTTGACATGATTTGTGTAGGAAAAAAAAAAGAAAGTAGATGAATCTTCTGTAATCCCCATTTTACCCCTCAATCTGTAGTATATCAAATATTTAATTACCTCTCTTGTCCTTTTCACCATTTAAATTATAGCAATATTCACGTTTTCTTTTCTTTCAAACTCAAAAAATATATTATTTATTTCTATATTAATAGTTATTAAAATTATATTTTTAAATAAATATATTATTTATTTATAATTTTAAATGAACAGGTATTAAAAATATAATATTTAAATATATAAAAAAATATTATTTATTTATATATTGATAGGTATTAAAATTATATTGTTAAATAAAAAATATTATTTATTTATATTTTAAAACCGAATAGATATTAAAAATATAATATTTAAATATAAGAATAAAATTATATTATTTATTTATATATTGATAGGTATTAAAATTGTTTTATTAAATAAAAAATATTATTTAATTATATTTTAAAACTAAATAGGTATAAAAATATATTTTTTAAATATATAAATAAAAATAAAAATTTATTATTTATTTATATACTGATAGGTATTAAAATTATATTTTAAAATAAAAATATTTTATTTATTTATATTTTTAAATTGAATAGGTATTAAAACTATAATATTTAAATATAAAAATAAAAATAAAAATAAATTCTTTATTTATATATTGATAGGTATTAAAAATATATTTTTAAATGATAAAATTATTTATTTTTATTTTTATTTTAAAACTGAATAGGTATTAAAAATATAATATATATATATATATATATATATATATTGTTTATTTATATTTTTAAATTGAATATGTATTAATAATATAAAAATATAAGTAAAAATATTTTATTTTATTTATAAATGAAAATGTATTATTTATTTATAATATTCATTGTTTTAATTAGTTTTCTGTTCTTTTCTTTTTTGTCTAAACTTATAAATAGAGTGTAAGAAACTCATTACTGAAGGATAAAATGGTAACATGTTATATTTTCTTTTCTTTTCTTTTGAATTAACAAACACAAAAAAAAAAAAAAAAAAAAAAAAAAAAAGTTATTGAGTTTTTTGTTACAACTTACAAACACAAGAAAATAAAAGAAATAACTTCTTTATTATTTTCTTTTCTATTATTTTCTTTTATTTATCTCAAAATTTACAGATGGAGCAAGAAAAATCACTATCTTGTGTAGCAATCTCACACATAAAGCACAGTATTGTTGTACCACAAGTTTTGTCCTGCTATATCGGCACTAATATGACTGTCATTCTTTCATCAATTACCACTTTGTATGTCTTGAATTATCATTTCCTGAAAAATGTGAGTCCAATTATTATACTTAATGTTTTCATCTGTACTCTATTGTTTTAAATGTATTTATTTGTTATTAGAGTTTATATTTTTGTGTTAATATACTCACATTTCAAAAAAAATTATCAAATTTTTCAACATCGTCTCACATGTGAATCTCATATGGTATATAAGTAACATTATAATTGTTAAAAAAATATTTTAAAATTATTAAATCAAAATTTTGAGATCTCAATTACTAATAGTCATGAATCATGACTTTTGAGAACTATATTTCGACATTAACTAATTAAAAATATTTAAAATTTCATCAATGACATTTTTTTAATAGAATTGATGCATTACATATTTTGACTAGAGATAAAAATAAGTCGGATTGAGTCGATTACGACTTACTCATATTTTGTTCATATTATTTATCGAGTTTTAAATAAAATTTGCACAAGCTCGTTTAACTATTAAGTCGAAAAATAAATAAATAGAGTTCAAGTAGTTTAAAGTTTTCAAGCTAATTATATCAATTATCAATAAAAAAAAAATAATTTAATAAGATATAAGTAATTAATCGAATTTTAAAATAAACATATATTTTATTTTTTAATATTTTAAATTAAATTTAAATTGTACTTTTAGCCAAATAATCTCCAATAGAGTTCTAAACTATTTGGTTTTATTTCTTTCCAAATTTTGTGCATCCTTGGAAGCCCAAAATTCATAGATATCTCCGTTCAGCGACTCAGGTCCACCTTGCACCGCCGATAATATTCTAGCATGCGATCAGCGGCCTTATCAGGGTGGTATGGACCAATATCCCCAAATAGCATCCTCAATAGTTTCCATGGGCCCAGCATGGGAAGTGTCTAATGTTGGGAGTCCCAATCTCATGCCTCCACCACTATAGTTTCTATAGTGGTTGACCACCACCATAGAAGCCCAAAAGCTTCATATAATGCACGCTCAGAGTTACTGTATTAAGAAAAAGAATTATACGAAATACTTTATATACATTCTTCGACGAATTTAAACGGTAAAAAGAACGTTTGATATTTAGACAATTTTAATTAAATATTAATTTTATATAAGTAAAAATTAATTAATCTTTGACTCTTTATTAACTTAAATATCAGAGAATTACTTATAATTTAATTAGAAATTAAACTGAATTAAACCAAAAAATTTAAAACCATGGCTACATAACCACTATGTTGTGCGGCAAGCTGACGTAGTAATCACAGTATAGTTGAACTACAAATTTTATGTTGAAGGATAATGTTGTATTTTTTGAGTAGGAGCCTCCAACTTTCTGATAATGATATTTAATAATTATAAAAATATTTGAAAGTATTTTATAGTGTGTGTAGGGACAAGTTGTAGTTTGGATTATATATCATTTTCGTTTTATTATCATTTAAAGAGAACAGTTAGACAAATTAATTCATTGTTACCCGAAGAAAATTGTAATGTGAAGTCATTATATTTCGTATGTTGGCTCACCTTTTTTTTATGACTTTCGTCTAACTCCAAACAATATATTAAATATTTGTACTTTTAGATAATAAATTAAAAATTATTTAATTTACGATCTTAAGTTGTATTATTTGGTCAATGAAGTTTTAACTTAATGATGTTTGAGATTTATTTTTTTATAAGAGATGAGATTTTTGGTCTATTATTATTGTAAAACAAATGGGTTTTGTAAGATTTAATACTTGATTGATTCAAAATTTAATATAATATAAATTTGGTAAAATTATTGTCACTGGATTTGGTTTCTCTCTAATACACATTTCATGCAATTAAATAAATTAACTTTTTAATTTTAACATATTTGTTTATAATAAATATGTTAATAAATAATCTATTATTATAAATATCACCTCTACAAAGAAAAAATTAGAATTGTTAAAAAAATTTCCACTGTTAAATATTGAGAAGAGCTCTCGACTATTAAAAATTTGATGAAAAATGCATATATGCATCAAATAGTGAAAAAATGTTAGATTAAACGTTCATTTTTAAAGTAATGATACAACTTAACATTAGAGGTTAAATGTTATTGATGGAGATCGTCCCAAATTAGGTTTAGGGTTTTCACCTTAACCCTAATAAGGACAATTGTGGCATCCCACGTGGCAACTCGTACGATCAGTCACTCCCAAAACTCGGCGATTCGTCTCGCCCAAAGAAGGATTGAGCCTGGCTCTCGGCTCCCAGAAGCAGCTGGCACCCATTTCTGTCTGTCCGGACCAACGTCGTCGAGAACTTTCAAACTATGCAACTTGGGCCATGCCATTCTAGCTAGCGGGCCCAATCCATCATATCGATTGGGCCTGACTCAGTTTGCTTTAGGTCCAGCGGCCCAAATGCCATAAACAAGTTCCAAGGAAGCGTCCAATCAGCCGTCTGACCCCGACAACCCTGTCAACTCAAGTAAAGTGCATTATACCTATTTTATCGGGTTGCGGGTCAATGTCAGTTCTACAAATACCACCTCATTTGCATAAATGAGGGGAGTTCGCTCTCAACACAAAAAGGGGCTAAACCTCTGCAAAAATACACACTCAATCATACGGTAAACCTCATCCTCTCCATCTTAATACGCAGATTATACTTTAATCTCATCGCCAACTTAAGTATCGGAGAAGGGAACGAGGAAACAAACCTCTCGTGTTACCCGCGTTTCAGGTGAACCTACTCTTTCCGTCGTGTGCCCAATTAGAAGTAAAGTTTGAATTTGGTCAACGGTCGGGTTTGTTCCAACAGTTATACTTTAACTTGAATTATATTATCAACAATTATATAATTTTAGTGTATCAAGTGAAATTACATGAAAAGTGTAACTCGATCAGGGAAGCCAAATCCATTGCCCACAACCAAAAAAGTTACATCATTTATCCAAAATCAAAAGCAATAAGACATTTTTTTATGTTCGATTAACATGTAAATTTTTCATTAACATTTTAATAGTTGAATTTTTTTATTAATATTTAATGATGAAAATATTAGAAAGAATTTATTTAATACTCCTATATTTTAGTTACTACAAACAAACCGTGTTAAAGTAAAAATAATTAATGTATTCCATAAACTTGTATGAAAGATGTAGGTAGGGACTAGGGAGCCAAATTAGTACCTTCATTGCACGGCACATTTTAGAGAACACGAGTTAAGTCAAATAATGAATGGTAGTTTGGTGATTACAATTCCCAAAAAAAAAAAAAAAAAAAAAGAAACAATCATAGGGGGAAGCTTATTTCCAAATTTGGAGACTAGTGCATCACCACAAAATACACAAACCAACCTAAAAATGGAATCATTTCGCTTCTATGTAGCAAAACAAAGAGTCAGACCAAAATTTAAGGATAGGCTTACGTTAATCTCTCCAATGAAGGTACTAATTTTAGATTATGAACACCTATAAATCGAGCTTTTGGGCACTTGCATTACCATCAATAAGCCTTTTCGGCTATTTCTTTAATAAAATTTTGCCTCTTATCTAATTTTAAAGAAAACTGTACCAATACCAGGCCAGGCTACAATGGCCCTCACCAAAGGATTTGTTAAGCTTAAAGCTGTCATTGTTTTGGCATTGGCTTTGGCTTCATTCTCTGTTGAGGGCGAAGCTAAGAAATTCCTTGGCTTTCGTTTACTAAGTAGCCAGCCTGGTTCAACTCCAGCCGCCGCAACCGAGGGAGCGGCTAGCGGAAGTGGTACCGTTTTCGATGTCACTAAATATGGGGCAAACCCCGATGGAAAAGCCGATAGTACAATGGTAAGTATTGGGACAACAAGTTCATCGATCATCATGCATGCTCCTGTTGGTTGTTTGTCAGAACTTATTTAAAACAACTTAATAGTTAATTAAAAAAAAATCTGTTTTATGTGATTTTCCGCATTTATTTTACTTGTGAAACTTGAGGCCATATTAAAATAAGTAAATATATATATATATATTCCATTCGTTCTAAAATAAAAAAAGAGATTGTTTTTGAATTTTAAGGATCAATTCACAAAATTAATTATATGATTGAAAATATCAAAAGTTAAAGTGAATAGAATGTTTTAGATAATTTCTTACATTCAAATTTATATAGTTTAGAATTTGATGAATTCTAGTGATGATGTGGATTTGAAAATTCGATTTTAAGGTGTAAATTTAGAATTTTGAAAACAATGTTTTTAAAAAATAAAATGGGTGAAGTATAAAATAAAATAAAAGGAAATGAATTATTATTATTATTTTATATATTATATATTGGTGTGCAGTCATTTCAGAGGACATGGGCAGCCGCATGCAAAGCGAGCGGAGCAGTGAAAATGGTTATCCCAGCAGGGACATTTTTGACGGGTGAAACAATTTTTGCCGGACCGTGCACAGCAAGCCCAATAACCATAGAACTTCAGGGAACAATGTTGTCCAAAACCGACGTTAGTTTATATGCTCAAAATAGGTGGATTTCTGTCGAACATGTCAGCAATGTGATATTTACAGGTACTGGAACTCTTAATGGCCAAGGTGATGCTTCATGGAAACTCAAGGACGATAGCTTCGGAGGTGGTACCATGCTTCCAGACGTAAGTAACTCTTATATTTTCACAAGTTAAAGTTTGGTCGACAAATAAAAAACAAGAGAAATTGGTAGATACAATGTATGTACGTATATATATATATATATATATCATAGTGCAAAATACATTTCATCATCTCACAAAACAAAATGTTAAAAGATTAATATTTTTAACAAATGAGTGTCACTTTATTAAAGTTAGATAATAAAATGACATTGTTTTATTAAAATTATATAACCAAACGACATTATTTTGTTAAAAATATTAATCTCATATATTACATTATAGCGTAGTTACCTTTCTCTCAAAAAATATTCTATAAAAAAAAAATCATTAATAATAATAATTATTATTATATTATTATTATTATTATTATATTATATTATATTTTTTTCCCGTAGTCTCTTGTTTTCATGGGGGCAAACAACTCTACTCTAGAAAACATCAACATGCTCAACCCCAAAGGTTTCCATATGAAGATAGTTGGTACCACTGGTTTTACTGCTAGAAAACTTACCATAACGGCTCCTGGAGAAAGCCCAAACACCGACGGCATGCATATCAGTGGTTCATCACAAGTAAATATCACAGACTGTAAAATCGGAACCGGGGATGATTGTATTTCAATTGGCGAGGGCAACACCGACATTACCATTACCAAAATCGAGTGTGGCCCAGGCCATGGAATTAGGTTGGGTTTGAATTAAAAAATTCGATCTCACCTTCAAATTTTGATTCTTTATAATTAAACTAATTTTTAAAATTGAATTGGATTTATTTATTTGTGTTAGTGTTGGAAGTCTTGGGAAGCGTGCAGGTGAAAGAAACGTGAAAGGAATTACTGTGACCAATTGTACATTGACAAAAACAACAAACGGTGCAAGGATCAAAACTTATCGTCAATCGCCTGCACTAGAAGCTTCATCCATCATCTTTGATGACATCATCATGAATGACGTCCAAAATCCCATCATAATAGATCAAAATTATGCTTCAAAATCGAAGAATGGGGTAAGCTCTTAAATTAGCCCACAGATACTCTTTCTCTCCCATGTTTTTTTCGAGCATATTAAAAAGTTATACTTTGGCTAATTAACTAGCATACCATGTATAAACCTTCAAAATGGAGCCTAAATTTGAAATTTCAAACAAGAAAGCTTAAAAAGAGAAAAAGAAATTTGAATTTTTTCATAATGAAATAGGACAACTCTCGATCATGTGAGATTATTGAAGGTGGTTTAGTCATTTACTTTAATCGAATTTTTCAATAATAAAATATTATAAAATTTTTAGAACATCTCAAAAAAAAAAAAACATGAGATTGATGGATTATACATATAAAATTTATATTATACTATATATATATATTTATTTATTTATTTATTTTTTTTCCCTTTTTGCATAGGGATCCAAGGTGAAGGTTAGTGACGTTCATTTCAAGAACATTAGGGGTACCTCCACTACACCTGTTGCAGTGGCTCTTCAATGTAGCAATGCAGTTCCTTGTGAAGGCGTTGAGTTAGTCGATATTGATCTCAAACTCAGCGGTTCTGGAACCATTTCATCTGCTTGTGAAAATGCTAAAGCAAAATTCAGCGGCAAACAGAACCCATCCGCTTGTCCAGCTTAAATTTCTTATACCAATTGTACTTTTGTTTATAAACTCAACTCCATATTCAAAATTGAGTAAGAAAAGTCATTTGTGCCCTTGCTATGAGTTATTTCATTTTCCTGTAAAATCTATAAATGTGACTTTTTAAAATTTTTTATGTACTCTCTTTTGATATAAATGTAACAAAATTTGAATCCACAAAATTATAAAATAGAGGGAATTTGTGTAAATTATGGATTTTATTTTAGTAAACAATTGTTTTTCTTATTAACAAAGGTAATTCGGACATAAAAAGTAAAGTGCTACCAAGTCCATTTTAATTTCCTTACAAATCAGTTTTCCAAAATAAGTCAAAATTTTTTTTATTAGCTTTTCCAACTTAAAAAAATTTAATATTTAAATTTTTTTTGTGTATACTAGATTTTTTAAAGTTTCTTAGCATTAAAAGTTTTCTAAAAAAATCTTTCTTAAATTAGGTAATCTATATATATATATATATATAAGCAAAAGAGTAACAAGTAGAGGGAATTTGATTGATTCAACGAGGACAGAGTTGGAACCGAGTTCAGTTGAGTTAAAAACGAGTTGGGGCAAAAATTTTAAAAAAAAAAAAAAAAACTTTGCATTCAAAATCTTTGTATATAAAAGTTTTTATAATGAATAGTTTTAAGATTATACTTTTAGTTGTCCATGGTTATATCTTATTTTGTTTTTTTTTTTGCTAAATTATAATTAAATCTTTGAAATTTTTTTTTTAGATTACTTAAAATGATTTCAATATGATCTAATTATATATATATATATATCACATAACAACTCATGTTTTACACAAGATATTAACCTAATTCTAAATATATAAATTGATAAATTTTAAATCCATTTGGTTCATTTACCAAGTCGACTCAGTTCATTTACCGAATCGACTCGGTTCAATTATCAAGTTGACTCAATTCCAAAAGTTTTAAATTTAAAATTTATATCAAATTGGCTATAAACTTAATTCAGAAATCAATATATTATATAACTTTACAAATACTAAGTTTGTTGGTATGAGTTAAATATTTTTTTTCACTTACCGAGTTAACGCGGATATATAGAAATTAAATATGTAACTCGAGCTAAGTACTATGTAAATTCGTATTTTTTAAAAAATTAATTACTAAAACTTATGATTTAATTATTGAAGGTTGGAGAGTTACATAATATAAATAACAATAAATATAGTTTCATATCCATTAGTCTGTAGCTATTTACAGATTTAAGCGGACATGGACAAAACAATATTGAATGTATCATAAACAAATAAATTACCAGAATAACTACAAAAGGAAAAATCTAGAAAAAATTAAAAAAATTACTATGAACAAAATGTTAAAAAAATTAATTTAACCACATTTTATAAAAAAAAATAAAATTATTATAAATAATATATTAAAAAATCGCGTCTACTCCGGATAACACCGGCCGCTTAGCCTAGTTCTAAAGAAAATTGCAAGTTAATTTTTCATCAATCCTGTCATTTTCTTGGTTTTAGAAACTAACGAACAAGGTGTATGGATGGGGGAGGAGTTTAACATCATCCAAATTCGTCAATAATGTTAAATCGGCTCATGAATCATGATGCAATCGGATTATTGGAGGACATGATGATAAAAGTTTCTTGTTATTGGAATGCCAAAAAATTCTCTGACCTTTTTAAAACTTTTTGGAAAACAACAAAGAAATCCATAACAATGTTTGGTTGGCCTTAGCTTGCGACGCAGAAAATCGTATGCCGTAAAAAACAGAATTTAACCGGAGTTTTCTAAGCTAGACGTGAGTCTATATGGTAGAAAACAAGAAGCAGCGTACAAATTCTATAAGAATTACTACATGTTACTAGCAATGAAAACTATTAAGCAGCTCAAAATTTGATCAAAATAGTTATCGGGAGAGAAAAATGTTCACAGAAAAGGAGAGAAATGGTGGGAAAATTGTAATGGTTGTGTTGGATGGTCTCAAGCTTACGAGAGAAAAGAATGGTGGAAGTGCGCCACTACGTTTGGCTCTGCTTGATTATGTGGTTGGGCAACAGGATGAGGTTCTTGTTCTCACCATTTTCAGTTCTCAGCAGCCTCCAACACCATCACCTAGTAATGGTGGTTATTGTTGTTTAAGAGATAGCAAAAGCTGTCCTCCGTCATCGGCCGGTGAAGGATATTCTTATATCAAGTTCTTACACAGAGAAATTAGTCGAAGAACGCATGCCTACACCGGTATCTTTCGTCCTTTTTACAATAAGTGTAAAAGTAGTAGGGTAAGTCGATCTTTTTATTTTTTTATTGTTTTTAATCTGAGACATCGATAAGCAATTAGGTATTAACATGTATGAATTGAATTTTTTTTTGAGAGATCTCATATTCGAGTCTTCCGAATATATTATATGGAGTTTTTTTTTCTTAATTAATTTAAGAAGAGTTTTGTTTTTATTTTTAGGTGAGAATATCTGATCCATTATTATAGGTTTAATGGTGCAACGTCTTGTCCCATGGAATTTCTAGTTCATTATTAATATTATGGAATTATAATAATTCTTGTGGAATTCAAAACCTGATTGATTTTAGATTAGTGCCTCTGTAAGTATTGTGAAATTATTACTATCACTCACTCAAAAGAAAAAAAAACCACCAAACAAATACCCATGAAAATAGTGATAGTTATAACATATCATATATTTAATCGGTTATCTGCTAATTCGACATATATAATACAGTATTATTTATCCGCCTTTTTTATTTGCTATTAATAAAAACATAATCACATGTATCATAATTTTATTGTGACTAATTGCCTAGTTAGTTGTAACACGATACTAAGAAATATTAATGTATTTCTTGTCACTTTGGAGTTTCCATCATACTATTCACTCTTTGTTCAGGTGAAGTTTGAGGTGAGGATTGCTGCTGGTTACCAACCCAAGGCCATAATTGTTCAACAGGCAAACTATGCGGCAGCTGATTGGATAGTCATGGATCGGTGTCTCTCTCTCTCTATGTATATATATACATATACACACATAGATAGATAGATAGATAGATAGATAGATAGATACCTCTATATGTGTACGGGTACTCAAATTCTCTAACTTTAGAATGGAATTTATTAGAAGAATTATTTTCATTCTTGTTGCAGGTGTTTGGCTGAAAATAGTAGTTTCCAACTAAGTGAAATAAATTGTACCACCACATCTCTGGTTTTAGTAAGTGACGCAGAGGTTGGATTGCACAATTGCACGTCCCCAAACGATCGACCAGAGGCTTCAACACTGAGGGAAGTTGAAGACAAATTCGTTAATCTAAAGCTTAAAAAGAAAGAGGAGCCACAGATTTATTGTCCCTTTCGACAATCTCATCTTGCGAGTACAAGCAAACAACGCGAAATAAGAGAGAAAACTGAAATGGCAGTGGCTGATAATTCTTGCTCTGGAGATTTTTCTAAGCTCAATAATATTGCTGTAGGGATAATGTCATTGGAATTAAGCTCACTAGAAGTGATTTCAGATATAACGAGTGAGTTTAAGAATATATTTTGCGATAATCAGACCGAGAATATTCAAATGTTAAGAGGGTATCTACCTGATCAGCAATCTGAAATTCTTGTTAAAAAATTTACTAGTGATTTTAGTGGCGTGCTTGAAGCTGAAAAGACAGTAGCATTATATATGCATCACAAAAATATAATGAGCCTGATTGGTTACCACCAGAATACAGATGCTGTATCTCTAGTCTTCCCCAATACAATACGAGGGACACTTGAGAGATTTCTCTATGGTGAGTTTCCTCTCAAAGTATTTTTTTTTTTTTTAATAGCAATTTTGAAAATATAAAGCAGCTCTATGTTTGATTTAAATTGTTAGAACTATAATCTGTAATAATTTCTAGTATTTTAATCAATTTGGTTCAGGCGCAAGAGGGATACAAGGGCACTTGACATTTCATGATAAAATGAAGATAGCAATTGGCGTCGGTCAGGGCCTCCGTTACATGCATGAAGAATATCAACATGGCCCTGTAGTACATGGCGATTTGCAGATTTCCAACATTTTTCTCCAATATAATTTACAACCACTGGTAAAAATATTAAATATATTATCAGAAAATATAATTCAATAAATTAATGAAGGCTTAAAGGTAATTTTGACCCTGTGTTATTATGACTTTTAGACATTGAACCCTGAAAAAAAAACTTTTTGAAAT
>JAUMHB010083701.1:0-31446 GCA_032359685.1 Pittosporum tobira
TTTTAAGCGAGGTCACAAAACAACTAAAGTAGATTTTCTTCCTCTATGTTCAACTATGGTCATTAGCTATTAAGGTTTAAACACTTTCTAGTTAGTTATATAAATTCTCAAATCGCAACAATAAATAATTTGGGGAGAAACGTACCTTGTGACGGTCTTCAAGATAGCTCTCTCCTCGGATTAGAAAAGATGAAGGATCGGCCAGTGCCCAACTGCAAGGCAGAGTATAGCTCGAGTCATTTGGAAGAGTGGAACCATAGCAGCATGAAACATTTTCTTCCCACGCCAATTCTTGCAATTCCACATAACCCTTCTTCTGAACTATAATAAAAGAGAAGGTAATTCATATTATTTTTTAAGCAAAAACAACAATCTAGGCAGCCATAAACACCTATTAAATGCATGATCATCTTTTGTCCAGGATGATCTTAGTGGGACTAACCTGCAAGGCCTTGCAATTTTTTCACAAAATTGGCAGCGGTGCTTAGTCTAGGCTTACAAGTATCCTGTAATCTTAAAGGAACCATATCAACATAGAAAGTGCCATTTATCAATAAACAGAATGTCGCAAAAAGAATAACAAAGCACGCCTTCAACTCAACTACGCCTGCTTCCTGAACTAGTTGGGATGGGCGGAAAATGAATCCAAATGTAAGTGTAAGAAGTGAGACAAAGACGTGGAAAAAAGGAGATAAAGAAAAAGACGTTTGCAATAAAAAAAAATAAAACTAAAGAAAAATAAAACTTAAAAAGACTAAAATAAGGAATTAAATGGGATAGAATACATCCAGAAAACCTACAAGCAAAGAATAACAAACTAAATAACTATGAAAAAAAATAGTAGAATACACATAAACACACACACACACACACACACACGTGATGAAGTAGAACACCCTTGTACTCCCCCGCTTTCTCCTATTCAAGGCCATATTATTAGTTATTCCGCTGCTTTAAAACTCTTCTAACTTTGTGCCTATCCCTCCCCCTCCCCCTTCTAACATTTTCTTCCTGATCTCTAACCGGTGTATCTATGGACCGACGTTGGATGAGACCAAGCATCTCAACTGACGTTCCCTCATCTTTTTTTCCACAGATGCCACCCCAACCTTATTCCAAACATCTTCGTTGCTAATTCTGACTAACCTTGTAAGACCATACATCCCCTTATTATTCTCATCTTGAAATGTTTCAGTAATTAACTCTAAATATTCCCCCCGTCAGATTTGTCATTTAATAAGCAAACCAGAAATGATAATGGAGTCACCCCCCATAAGTGGTTGGAATTAATAAATGTTACACTTCATGTAATGATTCAAAACCACGTTTTCAGGATTCTTAACAATGCACCAAGTATTATTCATTACTGGTATGTAAAATTGTAAGCAATGATGGTCTAAAGGTAAGCCAACAGAGTACGCTTGATTATATTCCACTAAGGTCAAGAATTCAAGTTTGGTAACGAGCACATGCCTGAACTTGACATTCTCGACTCGTATTAGAAGGCCAATCATTCTCTAATTGGTCATCATTGAATGGTTCAAGAACATCAAAAAACTCGTCTGCCGCACTATTCAATCCCATGAGACTTGAAGCCCCTGAAAGCTGTTTCTCTACCTCATCTTCCAATTTATCCTCTCTTAAATCAACCTCTGTCTTGATATCCTTTTTTTCTATTTGAGGCAATCCGATGTCTATTGATAATTCTGATGAAAATTCAGAAGAGGAGTTCCCTGCTTTTGCTCTAAACAGCTCTCTCAATGCTGCAAAATATAAAAACAATAATGCTCAGATTTCTGATACAAGATTCCCATTAGTTCAATGTACAATGATTTTCAATCAATAGAATGCACCTGCAACTCTCTCAAGCATACGAATAGTTCGGGATCTTGCATACGCTTTTTGTAGATAAGCATTCCAGAACTTCCAGTCAATAGCTAACATGTGTTTTACAACTGACTCTTTTCCATGGTTCACAGGAGTTACAACATATCCACCACCTATGTTATAACAATGCAACTAGATCAGAAAAAGGAAAAACATAAAAAGGATACACAATTTTGTTGCTCAGGCATGAGGATGCAGTGACCAGAGTGTTGAAAGAGAATCATTTCAGAAAGAAAAGGGTTCAAAGAGAATCATTTCAGAAAGACAAAATGGGGTGCAAATGATATTCAATAGCTAAACACAGGGCTAGATAACAGAGCAACATATCAATTATCACATATATCATCCTTTATGTGTTACTCATCTATTTGCAGGTAAATAAACTTGTGTGTGTTTTCAGTCAACCTATTTCTCATTTTATATTCCGGGTAAAAGGATTTGGAATTTGGACTTTGATCCTATGCCTATGATTGATTCATCAGGTGTTTCATTTGAAGTCGCTTAGGAGAGGAAAGTGAGCAAAATCAGTGAGGAATGGGTCGTTTGGACTAAATGGGATGCAGAATTTTCAGAAAAAGCAATCTCCATTTAAGGAAAAACTTCAGTTCAATGATTTAACTCTCTCATTCTCTAACTGGGACGTACTGGCTACATGGATCAAAACCCATCAGGGACACAATGGAAAATATTATATTTTTCAAGATATTTCCAATAGCTTGTAGGGCCATGCCATAGAACCCCATTAGGGCCCCAGTTTCGCTACATGTAACTATGTAAGGGCCATTTATCGTATGGTTGAGGGTAGGTTCTATGCAATGTTCATCCACCTTTAATAAAACAAATAATTTTTTTACAAATATAGGAGTAACGTGTAGTTGATTCCTTCTTTTCCTTTTGTATGAGAAACATTTCACATCTAAGGAGTTCAATAATAACACTTGTGGCTTATAATTCCTGAATAATGAATTGAAGTCATAGAATATATAAATAAATGAATTTCAACTTGCATCGAGTTTCCCCAAGGTGCAGCCAAAAGTTCTTTGTTGCTAGAAAAAACCATTGGAATGTAGAAGGAAGCTAACAACAAATATAGGCTCTCTTGAGTCTTGGCTAACATTGAGACTGGGATACTGAACAAGAACAATGAAAACATAGAAGGTGAATGTTCTCCATTTGTTGTATTTCTGTCTTATATAAGAAAAGAATAAGAAAAAAGATCCTAATAGGTGGTTATATTCTATCATCTTAAGAGTTCTCCTTCAATCACAACTGTCATATTGTCAAGTAAACTAGTCTTGGTGTGAAGTACTAACCTGACAAAACTCCCAAATTCTTTTGTACAACAAAAGTATGGTGAAATAAATAGGGTGGCCCAATTCAAGAAACATTGAGGTGGAGATTTTTTAAGGTAATTAAATAGCCTAGTACCATGTCTATACACTTGATATTGCATAATCATATAACTGTAAAAGGAAAATTTACAAACAATTCATTAAGAATCAGTCAGCTAGCATGTCTGTAGCAGGTCAAATGGCATCATAATTTATGAGTATGGTAATTCCTAATTCAAAGCATACATTACTTTTAAGGCAAGCACGGACATAGCCACTCTGTGGAGGACATTTTCTGTGGTAAACGGAATGGTATAGTATGACTGCAGCAGAACCAACAAAAAGAAAGTCATTACATCATAAGGATTGACAAATTTGTCAGGTTCATAACATTTAATTACCGTATGTGCCATCATCCTCCCTCCTCCAGTAACGCCGCAACAGAAAATCTCTTCGTTGTAACCCCCTGAATAATCCATGATGTTAAAACAATGGAATTTGTTGTAGTTCAGATTCTCTTTATAGAGGTTACAAGTCTCACCGTGCAAGGCAATCTTTATACAATTGCACGTGAATTATATCTGTATGACCATCGAGGTGCTCAATCACGGTGCCTCTATTAAAACAGAAGTCCCATCTGCAAAACAATAATTTAGTTCAAACCTCTAATGAAGTAACAGTGCAAATACAAAGAGTTGAGTCCATAAAGTTGCTTCTTAGAAACAAAAGAGAAACTGGAATGAGTCAGTGAGAATAAATAGGTCATAACCCTTGCTATTAGCGGGAATGGTTTCATGAAGGCAAACCAAACAACTGAAGTGGGCGAGAAAGATTTGGTTTCAGATTTGAGGCTCGGGTTTTTCCTTTAGAGTTCATCTTTCTAGATTGTTCCACCACCACAAGTTTCAACACATCTAATGAGCTAGCACATAGATACCTAAAGTGACACTTAAAGTGCAAACAACTTTTACTACTCCCTCATTCCAAAATATAAGAGCAACTTTGACAATAATCAAACAAATTCATATCAATTTGGACTTAAAAAATGTTCTGAAATGCCTTTCAAAGGTCACAATTGCTCTTATATTTTGGAGGAGAGTACTTTTCAGTCAACCAGAGGGTTGTTTATTTTTTGGCACATTTGAATTTGGCAGCAACCATGCTGCTTTGCTGCTCTCTTGAGACTTATCTGTCATTGGTTGCAGTAAGGATTTTTGATTCTATGACAAACTCAACATCTAACTTTACACATATTTGGTACAACAAAAAGAGGAAAACTATATGCAACCTTATAGGAAGTTTCCCAACTCCACTGAGAGTGAAAGACTTGCTTAGCAATCAGATTCTAGTCCCTTTCTCATGTATTCATTTCCTATTAAATTATGGTATTTCCTATATTGAAATCTTCATTTTAAGTACAATTATTAGTTTTAGTTAGTAGTTTTAGTAGATTATATATTGCTCAGGTATTTAGGATTATATTCAGCAAGTTTTGCTTTTCATTCCAAATCTTATATCAGTCTGCTCGAAGTGATACAAACTACATCAAGCAGAACAGAATGAGTGGTTTTCAGGTTTTAATTCAAAAGTATGCGCCTCTAAGAAATTTTCAGCATCTTACTCTGATCTCGAGGGGCCAAGAGACATTAGCATTCGAAAAACAGCCTCTGAAGTTCCATCAACCACACCAACAGCCATAATTGCCGGGTGAGCATCCCAATGCTAAGAACAACAACATGAATATTTCAGAAACAAAACATTTACCACATCGGTGTTATTATTGAATAAAAAATAAAACCTACCGTCCCACTTGAATCCTTATCATTTGATTCTTTGAACAGTCGTAAACCTGAGCAGGTGACAAATATAAGCATACATGTATTTAATATTCACCCCCATGGGAGTAAGTACTGAATTTTAAACATACCATTTTGGCAACCAAATATTTTCCATGGTGAATGTCCAATAACGTCTGTGGTCATTGCGTCTACATGCATGGATGCAGCAGAGGTCCAGTCTATGGATTTTTTAATTTTATGCGCTGACCCGTTCAAAACACACAATCCGTCAAAAGCTCTGAAGGTGATTAGGAATACAGATTAGCTTGACTTTAAAGAAAACTGAAGGGAAATTGATAGAAGTACATTCAAGTGGAGTCATTTAAACCCAAACAGCTCAGTATGAGGACAAAGTTGGATCTCATTCAGATTAACTTTAAGGAAAAATAAGGGCAAAATATAAAACTGAACTGATATTCAGGAGATATTTAAGTCTTATATGAGGAAAGTCGGGGGCATGTAATGTTAATAATCATGCAGCTCCTAGTTCTGAAGTTACAAACCCAGTTTGTACCAACAAATATATAAAGATTGTAGTATTTAACAAATGGATAGTCATGAGAGAGACATAGTCATAAGTATATCGAGGTGTTATGAAAACACCCATTCCTATGTCTCTTTCACTAGGTGCAGGGGCATCATATTTGTGCCACAAAGAGAGTCCCAATTGTCAATTTCCATTTTCTTTCTCCCCCACAAAAAGAGTTCCATTAAATGTCCTCAAGTTTACCATGACAGTCACATTATCATGTCATCACTACTAAACTAAACATGCATAATTTTAGGGACAAACATGGAATAAAAATATATCCTTAATATTCGCGAAAATTTCAAATAGGATCTTTCGTGGAAGGGAAGGAGTACAAATTTTCAAAAGTACTGTGCTGAACTACATATGATTTACCTAAACGGCTGCCATTTTCTTTTTGAACAAGATGCAAGATTCTTCTCTGGGTTTAGAGCAGCATCCTGTAAGGAACTAATCCATCTTGCAGCTTCTTCTGGACCGGTTGCTCCCAACTATAAAATTCAAAGTTACAGGCCTTAGGTACATAAATGACATACAATATAATTAATAATATTCACAAGAAATTTGACACACCTTAAGCTGATCGTTATGATTCGAAGTATTATGCAGGGTAAAAATGAAGAATACCTGGAAGTTGAAAAAAGTATAATAAAGTTTCGTATAATAGAAAAAAGGAAGTTAAGTGTCAACCTTGAAGAATTATGACAAAATCGAAATTCATGTGTAACGGAATTCACATAGTAAGCTACATACTTTTCTATAAGAGCTCTCTCTTCCATTGTCTGTGACCCGAATACAGGAGTCTATTATAGCACTTCTTGCTGGCACCTGACAGAAAGAAACAATTCATGTAGTCGTTAATCTTCAATACAGGCTAGCTGGTTCACATTTTTGATAAACGTTTACATGTAAGTTGAAACAAAAATCCTTGGCCAGTTCTTGTGCAACAAAGAAAATATTTGTTTCACTTAAAGGTCACGGAAGAAAGGACACATACTTTTCCTTCTAGTTAACAAAGATCCTCAATGACAGGGATATTTGTCTTCCTATTTCTTCGAACTTTTGCGTTAATCAAATAGCTTTAGCATTAGTACAGAAATCAGTGCGCAGAGCTAAGTGCTAGATTGGGGGTACCAAAACCCCCAAAACATTTTATTTTAATTTTTGGTTACAATTTCACTTTTTGCTTGTAATTGGTTGATATGGTACCCCAAACTTTAAATGTATGATACCCATAACTTCTTCTCAACTCAACTACGCCTCTTATTCCAAACCAGTAGGTATAGAGTGAAACAAATACAAAAAGTAAGCTTAATAAGACGATGGATGGCACCCATAAGTGCTCAAGTTATAAAATTATTAACAAAGGTATTCTAATTTATAAATAGTCAACATATGTACCATTTTTCATGCAAAGAGCAAATGGCAAAGACTATGTTGTTGCTTAAAAACAATTTCCTTGTAGTTATCGGAAAATTATGGAGGGTCCCCTAGTTTAAAAAGTCTGGCTCCGCCACTTCCAAACACATTATTTTCTGGCTTCTCAACTGCCTTTCTTATAGTGCCCTGATGAAACCTTGATCAAATGGTATAATATGTGAAGGTCGTGCTTGACGCAATTTCTCGGTGAAAATAAGCAAAGCTGCTAACATTTGATACTCCCATACTATACCATTTAACATAACTTTGTACACTGGGTAAGACCTATATGACCAAATGGTAACTTATGTAGTTTCAAAATCTTAGCTATGACTACCGAGCGACACCATCTTCTGTCATAAACTGATCCTTGCTTTCCTAAATACTTTACCAGCTTAGCATTCCAAATTCAAATCTATATCAAACTATTGACTGGATTAAAAATTACTCCAATAAATAATCCGACAAGGTCATCATCCCCCAGAAAGAGAATCAAGATTCAGCAGACAACACAATGGCTTTTAATGTTGGAGTACTACAATATAAGTCTCATTTAACACAAAGTTGATATTGTTAAAAAAAAAAAAAAAAAAACGTTAAACTCAAAATGGGTATAATAATGTACCTCTTTCCGTGAATTGGGTATTGATTTGAAGCTCTTTAGACAATTTCCTTCAAGAACGAAGTACCTTTTACGTGAATATTGTAGCCCAAATCGGTTGAACCGAATGAGATAGAGCCAACCCTCCATTTTCCCATCAACTTTTAGAATACCCATTTGAGAATTTCAAATAACACCATTTTTTTTCATTCCAAACTTCTTATTTATCAAACATGAAATTTCAGCAAACAGCCAAGAAACAGATTCCCTTGTAGCAATTAGCCTATTACAATGTAGATACGCGTATTGTATGATATAAAGAAACTAATTATAATTGGGAAGGTGAGAGGAGAGATGATACTCTGATCCCAGAAAAGGGAATCAGAGAATCAATTTGAAAAACCCAAATTAGCGTTTGGATTTTCCGGCAATTTCACAAATTTATTTGATCTCTCTTCCTTTTTCCTCCGGTTTAGTTATGGACTCGGTTTCGTGTACATATACGGCTGTGATGACGTTGGCAAATTGGCATTTTACTGAAGCACTCTCTCAAGTTTTTCCTAGTTTTTTCGTAAAGTTTTTTTTTGTTACTAGCGTAAACACCCAGCCTGGAATATATGTAAATATTTATTAATATATTAAAAATTTTACGTCTTGTGTTTTTATGTATATTTTTATAGAAGTTGTTAATATAATTTGTTAAATTTTAAAATATGTCATAACATATTAATATGATTTTCAATATATAGGTTTAATTTAATTTAAAAAAATAAAATCATTTGATATTAACTTTAAAATATACTTATAAATTTTTGGAATAGTTTTTTTTTTTTTAATTTCTAAAGTATTAATTTTTTTCTTATGCATCAGTTTAATTTTTTATGTGCGAATTAAGTAATATTTTTTTATGTAATACAACATGAGATTATTAGAAAGCCTACAAATATTGAAGGAATCAAAATCTATTAGTCAATTAAATTAGTAAAATTATTTCTTTTTCTTCTGTGGAACAAACGAGGAGAGACTTTCTTTACAAATGAAGTTCTATGAAAGATCGTCTGTCTGGATTCATGCACTAATCTGTAATATTGTATTTGGCCCGTGAGTTATTTTATGTATAATTAAGGGTAATATGAAGATATTAAAATATATATAAGTTATTAATAGACAACATAGTTTTGATGGCAACTCAAACGAGATAGAAATATAAAATTAATAGTACTGAGTCAACTCGGTAAATGAATCACAAAACTGACTTAGTGTTTGTTCAATGGATTAATTGTATACTTGCAATTTTTTTGTTTGTTTGAGTTATTTATTTATTTATAATGTGAAATGATATCGTTTTACTGTATGTTCTATAATGTATCATGCAGAATACTATTGAAAAAAACACATCCAATAACAATTGTTGACAGTTATAAACTAAAAATCAAATAATAAAATTTCAAACAAATATTCAATCAACCAAACTGACAAATAGTCGGTCAATTAAATTGATAAATTAACTGCAAAAAACGACCAAATCACATTATCGAAATATTTTGTATTTTTGTGTAATTAAAATAATAATCTGGCGGCTTCAACTATCAGAACTGAGAACTTTGGTTTCTGATTGATTCCTCCTCCACAGCTGAGAAGGTCGAGAAAGCCATCCTTTGATATAATAATTATATAGACCACACACACACACACACACACACACACACACACACACACACACACACACACACAAGAAGAAGAAAAAGCTACATACTACATAAAATCTCAGGTGTGTTAATTGTTTTTTTATTGCTTATATCCAACTGTTGATTGGTGGCTTGAGTTTCTGAGAAATAGAATAAAGCACAAGCTACATGGACTGCACTAGCTTTCTTAATCACACGTTTTTATTATATTTACAAGATGATTTCTCATTATGTGAGTTTTACCTTATGTTCATCTATTATATTTACATGGACTGCCCTAGTCCCTGTATTGCATGACCACTTAATCTAGTAATTAATATGATAAAAACTATATATATATATATACATATTTATATTTTAAAAAGAAATAATTTATTTTTTTTTAGTAAATATGTAATTTTTAATTAGTACATCTAAAATTGAACAGAAGGAATAACAAACTTGACAATATTAAATGAATGTGTGTGTGTGTGTGTGTGTGTGATATATATATATATATATATGTATATAATCATAAGATATGATTTTCATAATAAGCAATTCTAGTCTTTAAGTAGCCATGGATGTCGCTACAAGGCTTGCGAGAATTAAACAAGAAATACGTCAGATGAAAAACGAGAAGCTCCAACGAGAGCAGATGCTGAGTCTTTTCTAAGAACGTATGCTCCAATTCTCGTACGCGATCGTATGCTTTTGATCTAGAATGAATAAGACAGTAAATAGGACTGGATTTGAGATCGCTGACCTAGAAATTCGATTCGAATTCGATTTAAAATATTAATAAATAGAATATGAGTATTTTTTAAAATATTAACAAATAAATATTTTATATTAATACTTTAATACACACATTAACATATTGATTTTAAAATAAATATTTTTTTAATAATAACAAATATACTAATTTAAAACTACCTTTAAAATTAATAAGTTTTGTTAAAAAATAAAACTAATCCATATATTTAAGCTCAATAAGACTATCATGTACTCAACACAACTTTTAAAAAACATTAAAAAAAATTTCATTTATTTAAATAATTACTATGTGAAATTAATATAATTTCATGTTAGCTCTATAAAAAAGCACACGCTCTTCAAATTAACATATCAATTTAGTAATAAATATTTTAATAATAACAAAAAATAAATCAACTCAACAAAATAACGAATATTTTGATCATTTTATTTTATTTCTATCATGACATTTGTAATTTAAACTAAACAATAATTATATTATAATTTTATCAATCATAAGTCACCGAAAATGATTCTAAATTTTTACAAATAGATACAACTGTACCAATTATAATAACTAATACAACTACAACTATACCAGTTATAACAATTGTGAAAACGAACAAACTCAAATAGTATATTCAAGAAATATATATACATTTA
The DNA here is from genome assembly GCA_032359685.1 of Pittosporum tobira. Classification (NCBI taxonomy): domain Eukaryota; kingdom Viridiplantae; phylum Streptophyta; class Magnoliopsida; order Apiales; family Pittosporaceae; genus Pittosporum; species Pittosporum tobira. The sequence continues at coordinate 10,692 of JAUMHB010083701.1, forward strand.
TAGGCCATTGACCACACTACTAAATCCATTAACCATGAAAATGAACTGGTTCCTCACATGGGCCGACAAAGCATGAGCTACTGAATCCAGTAACCGATAAAGAAAGAAAGAAAGAAAGAAAGAAAGAAAGAAAGGAGACACAGCTGATATGGAAAATAGAATTCCAAGAACTCATATTTTACACCATTTTCCATATAAATATTTGAACCCAAACAGACCCTTTGGAATTGTAACGGAAAGAACCGATTTCTCTCCTTGCTGCATTTTCCACCCATTAGACTCGGGACCATCCCCCTCAATAGAAAAGACTTCACTTTTATTCTTATCTGTGCATATATTCTAAAATCATCATTTTTCGAGTTAGCACCTATAATAATACAGTGGGGAGAGTAGTGAGAGACAAGAACAGATGGCATGCATAAAGTTGGGATCTAAATCAGAGGTCTTTCACCGGGATGGCCAAACATGGTCAGTCCTCGTTCAGTTTTTTTTTTCTTCATTTATAAAATTTTCTTGGTGGGTATGCTTTGTTTGTCATTTCGGTTTGGAGATTTATAGTAGTTCAGTTTTTATTTTGGTTAATTTTGGCAAATGTTGTGGTGGGCTTGTTCGATTTTGTGACAGTAACTCATGGATTTCCCATGTGTTTTTAGTGTAGAATGCATGTGAGAGTATGGGAGATGATGGTGTGAGTCCAGTACCCTGATGAACTGTAGCTGACCTCTCAGAAATTTGTGTTTAAAAATTTAGATCTTTATGTGGATTATAATGCGATTTCATGAACTGTTTTGGCAATTCATATCTCTAATCAGGAACTGGCATTCAGTCGTTTGGTTTGACGAAAACATAAGGTAGACCTGTTGGGCCGCAAGATTCAGCGGAATTAAATCTAATTGGGATAATTTTGGCCTAAAAAGATGTATATTTACATTCTTGTCCCAACTTATTTAGTAAGCATTCTGTTTAAGTTAAAAATGGGTTAGTCGAGGCTTTAGCATTATTGTGTCTCTCGTATGCTAATTCATTCCTTACCCTTTTTGAAATTACTTGATAAAAGCTATGCTAGGTAAAGTTGCTTGATAAAAGCAAGTCTTGTATTAATCTTTGAGTTGATCCAAATTTGAACTAAATCTTTTCAGATTTTTGAATCTAATAAGATATCTTCGATGTTCTTGTATCTCCCAGATGTGAATATGACATGCATTAGAATTAATATTTGAAATAGTTAGAGTGATTATCATCACAACTGTTGTATATCTGTCTGAGATATATTATACATGTGTTAAATTTAATATTCTAATTATATTGTGTTGAGCCAACATTATTTGCAGGCTGTGCTCCTCTGGTCTACCAAGTGATGTAATCATTGAAGTTGAAGACACATCCTTCCACCTTCACAAGGTATATTTCATTCTTAATTCAAAGCATTTTTCTCTCTTCATTTATTCTGTAATGTATGTCGACACTCATTATTCACATTTTCTTTATTACTCCCTCCATTCCAAAATATAAGAGTTTATTTGACATTCGAAAGCCGAGTGAGTACAATTTCAAATTCAAAATTGATATGAATGCTTAAGCCATGAATATAAGCTGCATGTGATGCATAAACCTGTAACCTGATTTTCGTTACTTTCTATTTTCGGTATATGTCTTGCAGTTTCCACTATTGTCCAGAAGCAAGGCACTAGAAAATCTAATCGGAGATTCTTCTGATGACGAGAAAAAGGGAGTCGATGAGAAAAAATGCATGGTCCAACTTCACGACATACCTGGAGGAGCGAAGGCCTTTCTCCTTGTAGCCAAGTTTTGCTATGGCGTCAAAATGGAACTCACAGCAAAAAATATAGTGAGTCTTCGATGTGCAGCCGAGTATCTTCAAATGATTGAAGAATGTGGAGAAGGAAACCTCATCACGCATACTGAAGCTTTCCTCAATGAAGTTTTCGGAAACTGGGTAGATACGATTAAAGCTCTCGGAACCTGTGAAGAAGTTCTTCCCCATGCCGAGGAGCTCCATATAGTGTCAAGATGCATCAATTCGCTGGCAGTGAAAGCTAATGCCGACCCGTCTTTGTTCAGCTGGCCCATTTCAGGGCGGAGCGCCAGTCAGAGTCCGGTTGGCACTATAGTATGGAACGGAATACGAACAAATTCGAAAACCCAACATGTAAGTGAAGATTGGTGGTACGATGATGTTTCTTTCCTTAGATTACCTTTATACAAACGGCTGATCTTGGCTGTTGGTTCTAGAGGTATGAATCCCGAGAGGATTGCTGGGTCCCTCATATTCTACGCTAAGAAGTATCTTCCCTTAATGGGCAGGCAATCGAATTTTCAAAATGGGACCAGTGTGGGTCCTGGATCGAAGCTGACTACGGCCTCTTCTGAGGCAGATCAAAGGATTCTTCTAGAAGAGATAGTGGAGTTACTACCTGATCAGAAGGGGGTAATACCGACAAAACTCCTGCTTAGTCTTCTCCGGACATCCATGATCTTACATGCTAGTCCATCTTGTCGAGAGAACCTGGAAAAACGGATCGGGGTTCAGTTGGATCAAGCGGTTCTTGAAGACATTCTCATTCCAAATATGGGCTACTCGGTGGAGACCCTTTATGACGTTGACTGTGTTCAGCGGATACTCGATCACTTCATGCTAGTAGACAAGGATGGATCTGATACTTCCAATTCGATGGATGAGGGACAGTTGATTGGGAATTCCCACCCGCTTACCCCATTGACAATGGTGGCTAATTTAGTTGACAGCTACCTGGCTGAGGTGGCACCTGATGTCAACTTGAAATTACCAAAATTTCAGTCACTTGCTGCTGTAATTCCCGAGTACTCCAGGCCATTAGATGATGGAATTTACCGCGCGATTGACATATACCTCAAGGTAAGAAATTGATGTTTTGCTTGGTATTTTCACTCGATATTTTTTGTGATCATATTAGATAATCCTCCATAAAGTTTTTGGAACAAGATGAAATCAACATTTTAATCATGTGACATTTTTTAATATGCTCCTTTAGAGAACAAAAAAATGCACGCTTGATCTGTGAGCCTTTTTGCATGTAATCTGATTGCAGGATATCTTTTTCATTTTATATTACTTTTTCCCTTACATGAGATAGTTTCTGAAAACTCACAACCGAGATTTGATGCCAACAGTTTTTGCTTGCTAAACTCTTTTGCTTCGGGCTGTAACTGAGTCAAGTTTCGAGATTTTCAAAAAATTCTTTGATTTTGGTGGTCATGTTTTAGGCTTTAAACAATTATATCACATATTACAGCCTCTAAATAAACTCACATGCTAACTTCCAAGTTTTATCATGTGAAAATTTGCATGTAAAGGTTCGAATACAGTCATTTTTTGTTGTGATGGCATGATAGCAAATTGTGATGTAAACTTGAGAACATTTTGTCATTTTTCACTATCATCATTTAAAATGGGTTTCTTTTGTGGGACATTTTTTTTTTCTTTTTGCAAATGGGACTCTACTTGAAACGGAGAGACTAGAAGTTGCTCTTCTGCCTCCTGAATTCTACTTTTTATCTTTCCTTGAAAATACTACATTTATTTCAGGCACATCCGTGGCTTACAGATTCCGAGAGGGAACAGCTCTGCAGGCTTATGAATTGTGAAAAGCTATCTCTAGAAGCTTCCACTCACGCAGCCCAAAACGAGAGACTTCCGCTTCGAGTTATTGTCCAAGTTCTCTTCTTTGAACAGCTTCGACTCCGTACATCTGTTGCTGGTTGGTTCTTCGTCTCTGACAACCTTGACAACTCGCAAAACCCTAGCGGAAATCTCGCACTCCCGAGAACTGGGCATGGGATCCAAGAACATCCTGGAGAAAACCAGATTGTTTGTGTGGACGAGATGAAAGAGCGCGTGGCGGAGCTTGAAAAGGAGTGCATAAATATGAAACAAGAGATTGATAAGCTTGTGAAAACTAAAGGCGGGAGTTGGAACAGTCTCTGCAAATTGTTTGCGTTGAAATTAAAGTCGAATTCTTGTGAACCCAAAGCAGCCAAGAAGCAGTGCAATGCAGAGGAGCTTCCAACTTCGACCACACCACTTTTGAATGGAAAACAAAATCAAGAGAAGGGTGAGTTTGGTCACCGAATTTGAAATCTGCGAAATAGAAAATAACAAAAAAATAATAATTTTTTTTTTCAGTATATGGAGCTAATTTTAATTTTGGTCTCAGTTTTTCCTTTTAGTTCTGTTTTATCAGGTGCCTTACTTTAAGATGGATATCTCTGTTTTCTTAGGCATTTGTAGCCTCTTTGTAGTGGTAGCTCAACTCTGTGAAGTCCAGGTTAACCAGTTTCTTGATTTTGTGATTTTACTTCATTGAAGTGGAATTTAATTTATATGGGTTCCGCTTTAATAATAAAAACTGGTGGTACATCCGCTGAACATTTGTAGTTATACTCCCCCAATTCCTTCTTAAGTGTTGGTTTGGTCAAAGAAAATAAAAATTAAAAGGAGAAAAGAAGAGCTAAAAAGAGTGTCGTCGAGTAGATAGTTATCGTAGCCTTCCATAGAAGCTATTACCAATACCAATGAATGAATCACTAGAAAATAATCTGCATTCCACCAATATTTGTCAAGTCGAAAGATCAATCATCATTGGCATGTTGAAGCACTGGCTATTCTTCTTGCAAGCCATTCACAAGTTTCTCTGGAATTTATTCAGAGGGTGGATACGTAGGAGTACTTATGGACTAGCTAAGAAAGAACTGGTTAAAGGGAATAAGCTGAAGCTATTCTTCTTGCAAACTATTCATTGGGACAGATGCCAACATCTCACATAATTATTTTTATTTTTGATAATGATGGACCTGCCACCTACCCTAATTAGTCTGGGATTAAAGGCGTTTGAATTAATAATGGTGGATCTGCAATTAGTGCCATTAGGTTGTGCACTGAGTAAACTAGCAGGATTAAAGGCAACCTATCAATTGATTATGATTGCTTCATAACAGGGGAATCTTCGGTTACAAAGATATATATTAATCAGCCCAGGAAGATCATCCTGATAGTTTCTCACAAATCTATCCAGGAATAGCCTCTCGCTACACGCTAGAAAAGAAGCTGGGGCCACAGTTTTGTTTACCAAGCCCTTCGCTATAAGGACTGAATAAAAATACACAGAAATTTTTGTTTTTATTTATTTATTTATTTATTATTGTATTTTAGTGGAGTGTAAAATTACATATTCACTATATATATATATATTTATTTATTTATTTTAATTTAAAATCCAACGGATGGGGGAGGTTATCACCTTTGGTCTAATTTTAACTTCATCGTTAAGTTTAAAATTTTCCAATATAAACTTATTATTCGCTTTACAAACGAGCACGAGGCCGAGTTGTCAAGTGTAAGGAAAGCTGAACTTGGAAGTGTTTCATTCATATGAATTCATAGTTGGTTTGGTTGTTGCCTGCTATCTGCTTGTGCTTTTTATAAATTTCATTTAATTGCTAAATATCAGCTTATTCACTAGTTGATATTGGAAAAGAATATTATAGTTCATAATTTTATTTTATTTTTGGTAAATAGTAAAAGTTTATATAAAGAAAGAAGACAAACAAAAAAAATTATTTAAAAGATTTAAAGTTTGAATATACTGGTTACTGCTATTTTAATTAATGTAATTAAAATAATTAAATTAAACATAATTATATTTTAGTCACAATTCATATTCGACTCGGACTTCCATATTCCTCACTCAACTCAACACTTGTATAAAATAGTCACTCATAAATTTTTTTATTTTTTTGAAATTGAACATTCTATACAATATTTTAACAAAATTATGTTTACGTGGATTTAAATGCATAAAAACGAATCAAAATGCTTACTAGATTTTAGGGAGTGGGGAAGGTGGGAAATAATGGAAGAAAGCGAATTTTTTTCTTAAATTTAGTTGTTTTCATTTCTTAATTAAATTATTTTTAATTATATTTTTTTAATACCACTCATAATTTTTATTGAAAATAATAAATAATTTTTTAGAATACAACACTCATTATTTTATTCAATTCATAGTTTATATTTAATTTTTTCTGTAACTTTTTTTTAATAATGATAAAGGGTAAATAAAAAAAATATTTTTTAATATATGTGTAATTTATAATTAAGAGAAACTTGGACGAATAGAATATTAACCGTATCGGTCCTCCGATTCCAATAAAAAAAGAAACGCTTCTGATCTAGGGTTTGCACTTTCTGGTTCGGGTCGATCCGTCAGGTGAGAGTTTAGACAGCTGGGACAATTTTGCTTCGGAAGCTGGAAGGGAAAGGAGAAGAGAAGACTTACTGTTCAACTTGCGACAGAGGAATCTCAATCGGTGAGTCAATTCATTGCTTTCATACGCCCCATCTGCTTCGGCTACATAAATAAATCGGTGATTTATTTATGTACTTCAAAGGTCGGATTCGGTGTGGTGGGTGGGGGAGGGGGGGTGGGGAATGGGTTTTGCCGTTCCTGCTTAGTATTAAGCTTGCTGGTTTTTCGTTTCGCCCAAGTGACACCATGAATGAGTTATCAGTATTGGATTTCATGCCTGAATGTCAATTAATTAAGTGCATTGATATTCGTATTTAAAAGAAATAAATAAATAAATATTGTAGATAAAAGATTTAGGGTTGAACAAATGATTTTGAGGTACCCTATACTTGGAGTCTGTAACTGCATGACTTGTTTATTTGGTTAACTAAGCAAATTCATGGAGAAGATGCTAACCTGAGGTAGATGAACTTGGTAACCTGGGGTGAATCTAATACATGGGCAGTTGAGGCAATTACTACATTTTTTTTTCCTTAGGTAGGGAAAGTTTGTTTACAAAGATTTCACAGACCAATTCTATGATAACTTTGGTCCTCGAAATACCCTAGCCTTACCCAACAAAAGCATGTTTTTAACATCAGCTGGGAAGTCGTTGAGGGATCATATCTACTGGCCTTTCTCACGATCAAATATTGGTTTGCATTGCTCTTCTTACAGGAAAATGGAAAGTCTCAGAATCCATGTTATGATCGAAAGTCGTTTGATAAAATGTGTTAATGAAATGTTGTGTCATGGACTAACATAAATCCTATATCTGCCGTTAAATTTGTGAGTGTTAATAACTCTAGACTATTATAGTTTTTTTTTTTCTTTTCCTGGTATTAGCTCAAGGCTATAATTTTTTTGTTTATTTTACTTTATTATATTCGTGTTAATTTTCTTTCTCTTTAATAAACCACTGTTGGTATCTACCCCTACTTTCGTCTGATCTCTTATGATTTGGTCTTGCAATTCAGGTAATCTTCTGGATGTGATGACGACATCAATTGAGACAACGATGGATGGATCTAAGAAGGCTAATAATAATCTTACAGCTACTACTGTTGTTAAGTTTCAGAACTCAACTTCAGGATTTAAAAGATGGGGAAGAAGATCCCCATTTGTGAGATATGGACTTCCTATGATATCACTGACTGTCCTTGGGGCTCTTGGACTTGGTCATCTTTTGCAAGGCAGGTCAGTTATATAGTCGGTAAATTTTGAAATAAAATTCTCTATATGGTAACAGTAGGCGGTATAAAATCTCGTAATGGCATTTGCTACTGTTGGGTTTAGATGTATAACACTTCTTGACAGTTGCTATTCAAAATTTTCATCCAGTAAGCTGTATGCAACGGTAATATGTAGTTATACTTCTATAAGGAAGGGTGTGAACTAGAGTCTCCATCAGGGAAGGAAAACTACAACTACTGTTTGGCCACTTGTATAATTTTTCTTGAATTCTTTACCACACAGTTAAGTGAGTACGTGGTGTTATTAGTACCATCATTGCTACTAATCTTGTAGCTAAAGCCTAAAATTGGTTATTTAGATGATCATGTGTTTCAACTGGTTTGGCTGATCTTACCAGAAACTAGTGAATTTATGAATAAAGAGTGGTTTTGTGGCCTTAATGAACTTCTGATAGAAGACGAGATTTCTTGCTGCAACACATAAAATACTTTCTAGCATTTACTTGTGAAAGGGCTGTAATTGGTGGGATCAGTTCAATTTTCAGTTAAAGTCAGTAGTTCTACATGTTAAAAACGTGGTTTTTTGTACTTTATCATTATTCATTTATAAAATGGAGCCCTTAACAAGTGGGCATGCTGCATAATGCTGATAATAGATATGATTCTTCGGTCGTTAGTTTTAAAATTAATTAACACAGAGAACTGTGACCACTTGTGTCGTTATGCTGATAATAGATATGCTCATAATGTCCACTCTACCTGTTCCTCTAATTATATAATCCATCCGTCACACAATATAAACTACACATTTTGGCAGTTGCATGACGTAGATTTTAAAATGCATAGAAAGTTTATTAAAAGATTTTATTTTTATTTAGGTTTATTCTTTCTCGTATATTCATATGTTATATTTTTAGCTATAATTCAAGCACTATAAAATATTATACTTCCTCTGTCCCAAATTCTAAAACCAAAGGCATGTTTTTTGTTGTCCAGATTTGAAAGACCAATCACGTAAATCAAGGAGAATATGTGGTGTATATTTAAAGAAGAGTTTTATGAGGAGAAACAAATTTTATGTGGTGTAGAATGATTCTCTCACCTTAAAAGTAGTGTTTCTTAAGTTGCGTACATTAGGTGATTTAGTCTTTCTTTTTGGGACGGAGGGAGTATGATAATATACTTTCCATGCATCTTACCATCCATGCCACACGACCACCAAAATATGTTTCTTATATTATGGGATAGAGGGAGTAGAACCTTCTTCTCAGATTATCGGGAGTATATAGTTACATTTGATCCTCCTATCACTCCAAGTATGATGAAATTTGCTCTATGTCCAGGTGTGTCTTTATGCTTAGTATGGACCCTTGGACAAGAAGAAAATATGTGTTCAAAAATGTCCATATTAAACTGAAACTCGTCTCTTCTAAACTTCATTACTTTCTCACACCAGAACAACAGTTCACAATATGCTGTAGTGGTTACCATGGACTCTCATAGGCATGTGTTCGCATTCCTCAAAGAACTAGTGTTCTGATTTTTGGTACAAGAACATTTAGTTAATGAACTAAGATCATAAGTAGCATTCCCTCATACTGGGTTGTTGTTCCGTTGAGCGTTCCTGGTAACCATGTGTCGTATAAATCCAAACAGCAACTCTTCACCATCAATTACGAGCGCTTCTTCGCCGCTAATCATCATATATTTATCATCATAGTAAAATATTTTTTTGTAAACTGCTGAATAGCAAGATGCAATTTTGACAAATATATGATATGATAAGAAGCAATTCATAGATTTGTATAAAACTGTAAAAGTTCAAACCTTAGATCTAATCTTTAACGAAGAGGATGCGACTTGAGGGGCTTCCAGTGATGGACTGAACAGTGGTCGACGTTGGTGGAGATGGTGACGGTCGACAATCTTCTTTTACCTTTCTGTGGATCAGTAGCAGTGCTTCAGATCTGGGTTGATGAAGTGATGGATGCGACAAAGAGAACTAATGACAGCAGTGGCAACTGGAACTGCTTGTTATCAGTGGCGACGTTGATTTAGGGTTGGAACTGTTTGTTATCAGTGGTGATGCTGATTTAGGGTTCAGTAGGTGATGAACAATAGTCGTGATGAATAATTTATTTATCTATTTTTTTTTTTGTGTGTGTGGAGATATGATGTTGACTACCCTTGCGAGAGGAATTCAACAACTGTTTTCGGGGATATGTTGTCGACTCATACGAGAGAAATTCGACAATTGGTGCTTAATTCTCTAGCGATTTTTGGCAAAAGATGAGGCCATAAAATTGGGTAGGAAGAGATTCGTTAAATTAAAAGATACTAGGGTTTAGCTCTGATACCAATATGATGTAGGACAAATTTGGGAAGGAAGATTTAGGAGAGAAAAGAAGACATATTTGAGCCTCTCAAGCCACCAAACTGAAAGTTCAATTCATAATAATAATTCACTGAATAATAGTGAGAAATTACAACTCTTTAAATAGGAAAACCACGACTTAACGACCAAGTAAAATTCTTATTTGAAAGAAAACAAATCTCCTAATAATACTCTATTACCTTAAATAAAACTTATAGAATAGTCAATTACTTAATATAAATAAAATACTAACAAAATATAATAATTTATCTCTAAATAATATTATATAATATTAAATAATAATAAATTGCTTTCCATCCACATCAGGGCTGTGATGGTCAACCAGTTGTGTGAAAGACCCTTATAACACCTTTACTTGTCAGTTTCCTTTTTCGTATTTCAATATCTTCAAAATCAATGATACAGGAGCAAAATCCTACTGATATTTACATTTAGTCACAAAGAACCAATCACATGTTGGCTTCAAGATTTGAGTAAAGTAGTAAGGCCAGAGAGGGAAAAGGTTCCTTTTCCTTTTCGTTTTTAGTTGTCATATTGGATTGTCTACTGATCATCCTTATGGTATTAGGAACCTGTCCCAAGCTTGAGTTAAATGGTTCATTTATTTGCGCTCTAACGGTGAAGCCCATAATTAGACTGATGGTAGGATCACAGTGTGACCCAGCTGGCAGCTATAGAGATTGCTATGAATTTAAGAACTAGAAAGGGGGTTGGGTGGAGGCGTGGGGAATTAGATATTACAAAACAGAAAATCGTGTTAAATGACTTCTTATCTTGAAACACCGTGTAAATGTTGTGACGAGTGTCTGTAGAATGGCTGGTATGTTTCGTTCCGACGTTTTCTTTCTAGGGAATTGAAATTTCCACATGACTCCTTCTCATGTGAAGGTGATACCAACTAGCGTTGTTAAAGTCATGCCTAGGCGAGAGGCCCAGCGAGGCGCATGTTTGGGGCCTTCCTAACTCTTTCAGTGAGGCATGGGCCTCAGCCGCTATGGTGCAAGGGCCGTTCCTCACGCCTCGCGCACCTCGGTTCCCAAGTCTTCTTTTTCTTCTTATCCAGACTCTTAAAATATTCTGTGACTTTCTTTAACCATGTTATGTGTGATTTGGTTGTACATGGCTTTCTGTGTTGTTAAAGAACTATTTTTCTGATTTTTGTGAATGGGTGGTTCTTTCTGAATATTACAAGTTACAATGTTATATTTGTTTATCATGCTGATCAAAAGATAATAACTATAATTGTTTATTATGGCTTTAGGATGGTAGATACTTGTTATCTCGCAGGACAGTAGTTTTAGAATTCTCTATAATACGGATAACTGTTGCTTCTTGAAGTTGCTTAGAAGTTTGAATGATTACTTGATGGTTGATATATAATTTTTTTTTTTTTTGTGTGTGTGTGTGTGTGTGAGATTGTGTGTCTGTCGGTCTACTTTTATTTTTCGAGTTTGTCCGCCTTACTTCAGTAAGGCACAGGCCTCGCCTTGCGCCCAGGCCCAAGGAGACCTTTGCGCCTCGGTGGGCCTTCGTGTCTCTAATAACAATGATAAATCACTTACTATTCATGTGAGGAGAGCTTTGTGGAAATTTCAAATTGCCTCGTGCAAATATCACTTCCCATTTGCTTTACATTTGGCATATCGGAACTTTTAGGTTGGTAGTCGGTCTTGGTCTCAGCTTTTGCTCTCTTTATCTCATAAGCGTCATTGTTATTTTGCTGTCATTTTATGTTTACTCTAAGATTCTAAAATTGTGTAGTTCAGCAAGGATATTGCTAAGGTAAAAGACGACCAGGAGTGGGAGATCATTGAGGCTAAAAAAGCACTATCAAGAACAGGTCCCATAGCAGCATATAATCCGAAAAAGATTTCCTTGGAGGAAGAGCTGAAGGTATATTGATCAATTTCACTCATATATTTTATTATAATTTTTTGAAGCGTAATTACATATTGCTCTTTGTTGCAGGCTATGCAAAAGAAAGTTGACATAAACAACTACGAGTTTAAGAAGATTCCCAAGCCCAACGAGCGCAAGTCTGACCAGAGTTGATCTTCATAAATCTACTCCTGTGTTAAAAGGTTTCAGGCTTTCAACTTCCTTTTGTAGGTACTATCTTTCCCTGTGAAGTTAGAGTAGTACCAGTTCTTTTCTTTATGTGGCGTTCTATTTACTGACAAGCTTGATGCTAAAAAATTGAGACATGGTCCAACAATAATTTCTGGCATTTGACTTCCTTTCTTTTTTGATAAGGTGTTTTAGTTTATGGGATTATCTTATTTTTTTTAACTTTTGCTGAAATGACTGGAAGTTACCATCTACTATACGTGTAAATACATGCAAGTTTCATTGATTTTTTATAAAATGTATGTGTATTTATTTTTCAGTATCGATCAACTTGAGATTTGTGAGCCTAAGAAAGATGAAAGACGAGATATTTGATTATATGTTAGGGATTTTTGCTCATATGTGTGGTTGCACTTTCCTCAGCTGACGGTTTATACATTTCAACATGTATGTCTGTATGTTTTTGTGCTTTTGTTGTAAGCTCTTGTTGGCACATGGAATGAGAATTGGAGTTTCAGTACAAATTATTTGGCAAAACCTTTTAAGTATTTGCAGTTGTTATTGACAGTCATTGTAGTTAAGCTTACCAGTGTTTGCCCTGCTGGAAAAGAATACCCTTCCTACTTTTAGGAGTAGTTTGACTGTAGAAGATGCTACTTCCGTTTAAAAATTATAAATAATTATTCATTTTTTGTACTTTTAGAATTAGGGATACATTTTTTATTTTAATACCGTAAAATATTATAATATTTTTAATTTATTAATTTATTATAAAATATAGATACAATTTTACACTGTTTTTAAAAAAATATTATTAAAACAATACTTTATGTTTACATAAAAATTATAATTGGATATCTGTTTTCAAAAATCATTTTTTTTTTAATTTATTTAAAGTAATATCTTAATGTTGAGACGGAGTGGGTGAAGAAATATCCCTACATGTCTAACAAAATAATCTGCATTGACTGGTTGAAAAGCAAAATTAGATCAAAAAGTTATCTCTGCGCGCCAAGATGGGAAAAAATAAGCACAGGTAAAGTTCAACAAGTAGCAGCTAAAATTATAGTGGAAAGCTGGAAGCTTTTGCATCATGGGCCACCGTGTGTGACCAAAAGTGAATACAAAAGTGAATACAGATAAGAAAGCTACTTTTTTATCTATGTAAAAAGTCAAATTTGGGTAATTAAATTGCCATTTTTAATTTCATCCCAACTTGGATAATTGACACCTAATGAGAACTTTAAAGGCAAGGACCCTTCACAGATTATATAACTTGTTTGTTTAAATTGATACAGTTCAAATCAATAATTAAGAATGATTTGTAAGAGGGGAAAATGACTTTGTACTACTTTCCAAGCTTATCTACCAGAGAATCAAGTAGAAAACAAGAAAAACATACCTAATTCGGGATAAATTCATTCTAAAATTAAGAATTACCTTTAAAATTCATATTTTCTAGTAAATAAGTTTTTGTTTACAATATTAACTAACTAAAACATATTATTGCTAAAGATCATATATAATTTGATCTATATTTATAGTAAAAATATAAGTTGGTTTCTTATTGTCCAAAAAAGTTTTTTTATTTTTAATTTTAAAATAGATAAAAAAAAATAAATTATTATTTTTAATTTTAGAAGGGGTAAAATATCTGACAACAAAAAGAGGACAAGAAAACGGAAAACAAGACCACCAAGAAGAGCAGCCTTTGGGTCTCTTCAAGAAATGACATTTCCTGAGAAAATTTTAAACAGTTTCAACTCAACTGGTCAACAAAAATCGTTTTAAGAGTTGACCTATTTATTTAAGCCAAATGTTATACACCTTATTCATATTTTTAATTCATTTGGAATAGAATAACAGAAAGCCTTAAAAGAAAGTTCTTGAAAGAGTTGGCCCTTGTAAGGGATTGTTTGTTACTATTTATAAAAACTAAGTTTATAACTTAAATTCACCAAAAAATCAAAACTGAAGTTGAATCTAACTTGTAAACTCAACTTTCAAAGAATACAAAGCATAATACAATAACCAAAACGATACACGACGCTGGCTACATAGTATTTTACAATTAACCCATTTATAGCCAACATTCAGGGTAAATGACCGAAGATGTAGGTGGCATCATCCATAAAAGGCAGCTCACAATGCCACTTAAAATTTCAGCCATCAAGATCTTGGACGGTCAACTACACATGGGTTGACTGAAATAGACAGAGATACGTAGAGATTCGACAATAAAAAGTACAATAACTTTGGTCAACAGCAAAACTTGTGAAAGAATCACCCAAAACAATCCCCACAATTACAAACTTACAGCTTCTCTTAGATATGAAACCAGTTGTCCTTATGTACATCACCCCCAACAATATAGCACAAGGATACATTAAACAAAAAAGAGCAGAAACTACCTAGAGTTCCTCTGTTCTTTACCATCCCCCGTATTTATAATATACCCTCCGTCGTTTTATCGAGTAGTTTTATTCCTTCCCATAGCCAAAACAGGAACAATATTGACACCCAAAACTGATCCTCGTATCCCTCCCATTTATCCCCAACCCAAACCAAAAATTACAATATAACCATTTTAAACCATAATAAATTCTCCATGAAAAGCGTAGGACATCACATCACCTGGGCTTTGGCCTAAGAAGCCTTTGAACTGATGGGCTACCCAATAATGTGGCCTGAGACCGAGTAAGCATCTCAGCCATCGACCGGGTTTGATAGGCCTGAACAAGACTTGACCCATCCATAGAATCACCTCGAGCAGTTGCTCTCTGCCATGAATGCGAGCTCAATCCTGATAATATATATGCCCTTCCCGATGACTCGTACACGTGTCTGCTCGCCATTCGCTCTTGCATCTCCTTGAGTTCCGCATCAAGTGCAACACACAGCCGGTCATTAGATTTGGCCGACACAGTTTGTGTTAATACTTTACGGCAACCTTCGAGAATAGAAACTGCACCTGCCATGTCACCCTTTTCGGCTGCGGCCCGAGCTTGTGCCATTGCCTCGGCTGCTTGTAGCCTGTTCCTTTGCCTGTCCACTTCTACCGAGACCACCTCTTGTCCTGATATTTCGGGTCTTTTTATCCTAACTTCTTCACTTTCCGAATTCACCAAGTCTTTTGTCAGCGGATTGATATAAATGGATCTCACTTTTAACAACGATGTTTCGTTGTTAGAAAATTCTTTTGGCACATTAACCGAAACAAGAAAATCCCTTTCTTCGTCTGCATATAAGTCTCCAACTTCAATGTAAGCGGTTTTCCCATCAGGCATTACATGATTACGATAACTTCCTGCTTTTATAGAGCAGAGGAAAATACTAGAATGGACACTCTCAATTATCACTCGCAGCTCTTTGACAACAACACTCAAAAGCCCACCAATGCATTGTGCGAATGCATCTTGGATCACGCCTTCGGTTTCAATGAAAGAAAATGTCCCTCCCGAAATCTCAGAAATCGAGTGCATTGATGAAGCATCATGATCCGTGCCAAACCCAAAAGCATGAACCGGTATTTTGAAGCCCGAACTATCTTTTCCATGAATAGATACGGGAAGCAGCAATTCGTAATTAGGTTGATTTTGGCTGCCATTTACCGTGTATGTATCTTGTCCATCTGACAGCAGTATTATACTGGCAACTGGATTCTTTTCCCTCCGATCTTCCATCACCTTGGCACCCTTTCTCAAGCCTTCAGCTATATTGGTCCCACCATTAGCAACCAAAGAGTTGACTGCTTGAAGTGCCAGCTGTCGACCTGTCTCAGTCATACGCCCGAGGGGAAAGAGGCGGCGGGCCGTTGATGAGAAAGCTATAACCGCCAGCCTGTCATTCGGGCCAAGGTTCTGTATCACAAACCCCATGGCCCGCTTTAGCAATGCAAGCTTGGTGCCTGTCATGCTGCCACTGATGTCAAGAACCGTGACGAGGTCTACTGGAGCACGAGAAGGTCGAGAAATTTGGGACAAAGGCTGATTTACATTTTGATTAGGCCCTGAAAATGAGACGGGGGCTTTGACATGGATAAGGACAGTGAAGTTATCATAGGCATTGAACCGTGGGACCGCTGGAACTTCCGGGTATGTTTTGACCATTATCGTTCTTCGGGAGTCATAATCATCTGCCAGATTTTTATTCGTAATAGAGCTTCTGTCAGAATTCTCTGTTTTACGATGACCTAGTGGTTCATCATCATTAAAAACGGCTGGCTCAGGAGCCTGAAATTGTGGGACCCGATTGGCATTGGGTCGAGGAGGAGGTATTTGACGGACCACATTCATCAAAGGATTGTTTTGCGACCACTCTACAGGATTGATTCTAGCCCTCCCAAGAGTTTCCAAACTGGGAACTTGCAAGGGAATTTCTTTCCACTTTGCTCTGCAAACTGGGCAAATTTGGTTGCCATGTTTCACACTCGATGCAATACAGTGGAAATGGAAGGAATGCAAACACTCTGCAGTGAAAATAGCATTGCCGTCTCCATGTTTCATTCTAGCCAAACATATTGAACATTTTTTCTGAAAGTACAAAAAAAAAAAGAGTTAAGAAAGCATAAAAAGTAAAGACTGTTAACAAGAAGAAACTAAAGTTGACAATAAGAATGTAATTTACATGCAAATTCCATGTATCCAGAGGCAACTAAAAATGAAAAAATATAAATTAATTACCAAAACACCAAAAATAAGAATCTGAAGATCTATTAGTTGGTGACTGGCTAAAATTTTTTTGAAGTCCTGATAGCATTTTAATTTGGAGAAAAAGAAATTGTAAGTAGCAACATGCATTGATATTCAATTTTTTTTAATTTTATTTTAATAAAACCAAAAAAAAACCTGTACAAATATGAATGACAAGTAGTAACGGTGAGATCAAATATAGCAAGAGAGCATGATGAAAGATACGATGTAAATAAAGTTAAAAAAACCGTGGGTTTGAAACTTTGAACAGGGAAAAAAACCGTGGGTTTGAAACTTTGAACAGGGAACATTCATTCAACTATAAAACGACATGCACAAACCAACCTTTGAAAACAACCAAGAAGAACAATCAAACATAAACATGTCCACCCAAAACGGCCGCACAAGAACACACACAAATTGACAGTCAACATATGAGGATATCAAGAAAACTACGTTTCCCTATAAGGGAATTAGGATAAGGAAAGGCTATACCAATAACCTGTAGTCTTCCTTTGACTAATTAGGCAATATGATAAGGAGTTGTCAATAAAATTATTAGACCTCAAGCCAAAGTGTTCTCCTCCAACCAAGATCATAAAACACCAAGATAGAAAACAACAACAAATCCAATAGCCAACTCACAATTTCAAATCAGGCGTATTCATATAAATTCAACAAAAAAAATGAGTAAATTCCAACCGACCAAATCAATCCATATATTCCTAACAATTTACAGTAATACAACAAGAAACATCTAGTAAACAAATAAAATTTTCTTGAAAATCATCAATACAAGTAAAATACAGTAGTAAATAGCAAATAAGAAAAACTTTATTTTAAATTAAAAAAAAGGCATTACTTGATACACCAGAGAGTACAAAAACTCCACCAAACAAGGCACAACACAGCTCTAAGTTGTGATTTGTCTCCATTCTTTCTTGGGTAACTAGAAACATAATGACTATTACACTACAATAGGACTCTAATTTCTTGTTTGCCTCACTTTTAGCAGCAACAATAATTTGGAAAAATGAAGAACAACTAAAACCCATTCAGCAAAATAAGAAAATTGAACTGAAAACAATCACGAAAAAGTAGTAAAAAAGAAAGCACTCAAACTTTCTCAGCTACCAAACAAGACCCAAGTTTCAATTGATGCAAATATCACTGTTAGTGAAGTTTAGGATTAAACTATATTTACCTTAGATGATCTGCTGAAGCTTTTAGACAACCGAGCAGAGCCCAAGCTCCAGTTTCCCGGAGAAACCAACGGCGAAAGGAGAGCAGCATCGGAAGACTTCTCCGACGGCGGCGGGGATTCATCTTCATTTCCAGTCGGCGGGACGTAAACACAGAGATTTAACCCAAGAGCCCGCTTAGCTTTCCTCCATTTGCTACCCATTTCAATCACTAAAATTAAAATCAAATCAAACAAAGGAAGCAAAGCAGATCTTGAAATGGGTAATGGACTAATCCACAAAATGGGAAGTGGGTTAGGGAGAGTTAAAAAAAGGGGGCACGAAAATCGAGGAGGCTTTGAAAGAGCAGAGAGAGAAGTTGGGGATTGGAATTAGGACTTGGAGAGGAAGGGGGAAGGCTATAAGGGAGGTTGGTAAGAGGAGTGAGTCGAAGAGGAGGAGCCGTGAGTGTGTGCTTTACTCTTCTTGGTTATGTTTATGGCGGCCATTTTAAGAGAGAGGGAGAAGATGTTGGTGGTGGATTTTTGACCTTTTTGGGTCGAGTTTGAGAAATGAGAATTGAGAGGAGTGAGAGGCTAGAGAGATATAAAATACTCCACTCATTCCTCAATATTATTTTATTTTATTTTTATTATATAATAAATAAATTATATTTGCTGATTTTTAAAAAAATATTTTTTGAAACAATATTGTACTTTTTGAAGGTGGCACAATTTTGCTGATTAAAACAGTCAATAGCTAGGTATTTATACTTTTCATTGATTTTTGGTTTGCTTAATAAATAAAAGAATTAGTTTTAGACTCTATTTAAATTTTAAAAAATTATTATTTTCACAAAAAAAAAAATATTTACAAGTTGGCCCACAATTAAACTAATAAAAGCTCTCTATACAGGATAATCATAAAATTCATTATTTACTTGTATTTTGAATTTTAAAATATTAAAAATTAATTAAAAAATATATTTTTAATTTTAAAACATAATAAATAGGAATAAAATAAAACACGTGATAATTGATTATACCTAATTTGCTTCCATAAAAATCTCACATAAATAAACATTGACCAATAAGAAAAAATCAAAATAGTAGAATCCATATTGATTTGCCAGTGGGCTGGCCCACTATGATGTATCATTGTTGGCCATGGCATTGCATGAGTGAAAATGATGTTTGTTTTTTTTTTTCTTTTCTTTTCTTTTCTTATTTCTTTTTTAGTGATGATAATCATAATGCATAAGTAGTAGTACCCACACGTGCAAATCATCACACCACGCCTTTCTAAACCCCTTTCTATTCCCTTGTCAACCGGGTTGACTTCTCCATATTTCTTATTTATTTTTCAAAACTTTGACTTTGATTTTCCCCTTCTTTTTTTTGGACATTTTTGTTTAAGTTTTATTTTGGTTGATGTTAAATATAATAAAGTTTAAAACATATATTTTAAATATAACAAAAATTCATAACGACAACAGAAAATATTAAATGACTTCTAATTTGAGGAAAGTTTGAGTTCGAATACTTAAAATGCTTTTATATTCTTTTTTAAAAATTGAACATCAATGGTTGCGGTCTTAAAATGTTAAAAAAATAAATATTGAAATTTTTTTAGAATTTTATCATAAAATGATAGAGGTCCCCAATTAGCTTGATTTATTATGCGAAAAATAATTTATTTTTCGAAAACGACTACTTGATTAAGGTCTCATTACTAAATTTATGTCTATTACTTAAAAAGACAGCTACGTATAAATAGCTTAATTGGAATTTATAATCTAAAAATATATGTTTTGTTTGTTGTAATTTATTTCAAAACAGACTAAAACTTATTTGTTAGCTTAAATAAAGTATATACTATTAAAAAAAACTTTTTCATTAACTTTTTCAAATAAGTTAAAATTATTATTGTATTCAACCTATAACTTATTTAGAATCAACTAAACAAATATTTTTAAAACATTTTATTTTTAAAAATAAATTTAAGTTGTGTGAAAAATGACTCTTTATTATGAAACATTCTTAATGAGAAAAGGATAATCACATATTCTTAACCAGGATTATCGGCTTCATGTTCAAAATTATGTTAAAACAATCACAAGTGGCCCTTCTCATTATGGTTATTTCAAACTAATTAATTCTATGATTATTTTAACTTATTATGTGTTTACACATGCACGTTTCTTTTTAAAATATTTTAATTTATAGGAGTAATTAATTGGTATATGTTTGATCGGTTGAATCCATTGTTCTAAATTTTTTTTATTTAATTCTAATTAATCTATGAATAAATTTTTTAAAATCCTCTAAAATATAAGAAAAATAGACATTTAAGATCGATTAATTTTTAATTAATAGCTAATTATATTTATTTAAACACTAAATCTTCCATTTATTGTCCGAGTCCACATACCAATTTTATAGTACACCGGGTAACGCTTGCCGTAGTTTCACGGCGTACGGCTTAGAATGGATTGCGAATAGTATGAGCGTGGGAAAGTCAACTACTTAATTTCAAATTAAGATGTAGTTCATATGTTGAATTTTCCTTAACCACCAAACTGGGTAGCCGCAATGGTGTACCTGGGGAAATTCTGAATTCGCACGTGTGTGTGTGTGTGTGTTTACAAAGACATTATTTTGAATTTTCCTTAAACCACCAAACTGGGTAGCCGCAATGGTGTACCTGGGGAAATTTTGAATTCGCACGTGTGTGTGTGTTTACAAAGACATTATTTTGAATTTGACTAGTTGATCAATATTAGTCACTATGCCTACTAATTTTTGTCTTATTTTATTTTATCAATTACAAAAATAAAATAAGAGAAGTGTTTGCTATTTTGCGAGTCCGATATTCTATAAAAATA
>JAUMHB010083702.1:0-11844 GCA_032359685.1 Pittosporum tobira
CGCAACGGCGCTATCCGTTTCTCCATACGACGCTCCGGTCAAAAAAGTCAACTATGGGCCCGGTTGAAAAGTCAACCATGGGCCCGGTCGGGTCAAAAAGTCAACGGCGACCCGATTTACTGATTCTCCGCACTGATTCCAGATCTTCAATCGAATTATGATTTTGAGCATTATATAACTCTCAGGTCCAAAACGACCAACATGCCCTTGGGCACGATAAATGTCAATTGACCAAAATGCCTTTGGCATTAAATTACTATTTTAACTTTGTCCTTCAAAACGTAAATGCGAAAATAATTCAACTAGAGAAATAACACTAGGAAGATTTTATTTATTAAATCATTCAAAATATTCGGGTTCTCACAATTTCTGTTAATCAAATTGACTTTAAACAGTTCTTCCATGTCATTTAGCCATGTCATTTAAAAATCCATGTCATCGGGCTACATGATCTTAAGTTAAATATCAAAGTAGCTACTGTACTAATATTCGATGTATAAATTGGTCATTTAACTAATTTTTTTTGTACAAATGACTAATTATACTTGATAATTTGGTATACTCCGCTAACATTTCAAAAAATTTATTTTTATTAGATACCTATTACAAATCAAAATTTTACTTTGATTATATACTTAAAATAAAAAATAAAAAAATTTAGGAGAAAAGTTACTAATTTACAAATATTTATCTATGAATGTTTATTTCATATCATTATTTTTTACTCAAAAAAATATAATTAGATAACAAATTTATAATTATTTTATTTAAGTATGTACTTTAATATAAAATTTGTCTAAAAATAGGATAAAAATATGAATAATTATCCAAAAATAAAATAAATCTATCTTCATAATAATATATTTTAATTGACTTTATAATAATAACTTAAAAAATAGGTATAATTAAAAAAAATGGTCATTAAATTTATTTATTTTATTTAGCTTTATGATAATAACATAAAACCAAAAAAAACAAACAAACAAAAAGTATGAAAAAGAAAAAGGATTAAATCCATCTTCATTTTGACTAGTATAACTTTTATGTAATTATATATGCTTATTAAAAAAATTAGAATAAAGAATTTATTAAGAATACTTTTTTAAAGAACCAGTTCACTGACATCTGTAGTCCGTACATTGGATATTAGTTTAGTGATCACTTTAATATTTATTTTTACCAAGTTGTATCTTAGCTACCATATCACCGGGTTATGTCACATTATGTAAATTTTCCATTAACAAAGTTAATATAATTGATAGTTTTTTCACTCCGTGTACAAAAATTAAAGTTCAAAAAGTTGAGCATACAAAAAATTGATTCAGTCACTAATTTATACATTAGATATTAATACGGCGCCCGTTTTAATATTTAACTAATTATAATATAAATAGTTGGTAGTCTGCTTTGCTTTACATGATACAAGGTAGGAATAATATGGATGGATGATAAAAAAGAAAGAAAATATTTCTCATTTGTGTGGCTGAACCACCCGTAATGAGTATTTCGGGTACAAATTGTAAATCTTACGCTACATTCTTTGGGAAGATTTGGATTGGAAGACCTTGAGTAGGTACAGGCACTGGATCTCTACTGAACAGGTTATCAGTGCAGCTTGACTTCCATGTGAATCGGGTGATGAGATAATGGATAGCCACTAGAGTTTCAATTCTTGCAAACTCATATCCTGGACATATACGAGCTCCTCCTCCAAATGGAATGAAGCAGTAAGGAGGAACAGATGCTTGGTTCTCAAATCGCGCAGGCTCAAACTTTGCTGGTTCCTCGAATATGCTATTGTCCATGTGAGTCATGCACGAAGCCCAGAATATCTGTTCACCAGTCAAAAGGGCTGTTAGTTCCATGCTTTTGCATGTTAATTAAAAGTTTTAAAAAAAATATCATTTTTATTTTTAATCTTACTTGCCAGCCTTTGGGAATGAGATAGCCACCATAATCAATGTCCTTAAGTGCCTTCCTGAAGCCTCCAAAGACAGGGGGAACCGTTCTCAAGGTTTCCAACGCTACTCTCCATGTGTATTTCATCTTCGCTAGGTCTTCCCATGTTAGAAGCTCTCCTGCTGCTTTGCTCTTAGAAATCTCTCCTTGTTCTGCAATCCAAAATCATCAAAAATCCCATTGAAATATGTGTCTTGTATCGTGTGAGCCCTTTAAATTCCAAAAATACTGTCCAGTTTTATATGTAAATCTTTGTGTGCGTGTCTGTGTGTGTGCGCGCTAGAGAATGAGATATTTGCCTCTAAGAACTGCCTCATATACGGTAGTATTATTAGCCAGAAGTCTCAAAATGAAAGTAAGTAGAACAGAGGAAGTGTCATGCCCCGCAACCATGACGACTTTGACATTGTGGACAATCTCATTTTCAGTTATCACTTCTTTGTTGTTTTCATCTCGGATGCTGAGCAAGCTAGTGATAAGGTCTGGTTTCGATGGAGCACCATTCTGTTCAAGCTCGATTCTCTTCTCGCGTATAAGCTCTTTTATGATGGTTTCGACCTTTGAGCTCGCCCTTAGGCTTTTGCAGTAGCGCGTAAATGGCAGATTAAACGGGATCGACCATATTCCTTCTATCATTTCTTGGAAATACTTTATCATTTTATCTTTTCGCTCTCCATGTTCAAGCCCGAATAGCATGGAACAAATTATGTTGAATGTTAGGGTCTTCATCAGTGGCAACACCTACAAAATAACGACAGCCACTCTGTTAAAGGATCATAGCCTGGTTCATTTGTTTTATAAGTCGTGACTCATTTAAGTTTCCGTTCAAAACCACATATGTCTCACAATAAACATTCACGTTTAACTTTTAGATTTGGTCAATTTACTAATGAAGCTTAGCTTCAACAGTAAGAACTTGCATTTTGCATACAATGGGGAGGGTTTCGAGCCATGCTTCTGTTGAACCATGATCATTTGTTAGGCTCCTTGGGGTTAGGGGGTTGGGGAGATGAATGATGTAAATGAATTCTTATGGTACCCAAAAAAAAGGATCAAAACCATTTTGACCTTAAAAGACTTCAACGTGGACATTTAATTTGTCATGGATAGTAAATTAGAAATAGTAAAAAGTTTAATGTATTGAGACATGGTGGTTTGACTTTTAAATATTGTTCAATTTGACATGAAAAATTAAAAATGCACATTAAATGTGAAACATAGTTAGTGATAGGAAATATTTTATAGACATTGCATCCAAAAAAAGACAAGAAATGTCTAAAAATTCCACCTAGCTGTTTGACTTTTCCAAAAATTGTTCAATTTGACTTTAAAAGTAAAACGTAGAGATTTAATGTGGGACTGAGGTAATGTTTAAGAGTTGATCGTACCGTGACCTGCTTTTTTCCTTCCCAGTGCATTTGCAGGTGCCTGCGGATTTCTTCATCCATCTTTCCGGTATACTGCCTCAAAGATTCTGGCTTCAAGAACGACATGAGTGCAGCTCTGATGCGCTTATGATCCTCCCCAATGAGTTCCAGCAGACTCCGATCACCCAAAATCATCCTGATCGATTTGGTCTGCTGGTTACTGATCATGTTGCCATCGGCATTGAAAACAAATTTATTAGCAGCTTGTCCATGTATGAACACCGTGGGTGTCCCAAATAGGCTTAGTTTAGATATGGGGCCGTATTTTTGGGCTCTTTCTTGGAGCCATTTTTCAGCCGTGTTGGCCTTCATCATCCGGAGAAGGGTCAAGCTTTGGCCTATTACAGGTATTCCCAGTGAACCTGGTGGAACCCCGCGTGATGATCTCCCCCTCCTGAGGAGGAGGAAAAAGATGGGGAGAAGGAAGAGCAAAATGGTGAAGAAAATAGTCATGGTTCAGAGACGGAAATCAGATTAGAGGTAATAATAATAACAAGCCTTCAGTAGCAGAGGTATTTAAAGGAGAATTTGGATTCATAATATAGCTCATTTAATTTGTTTCAAAATATATAAGCAATTATGACTTTTAAAACTTATTTTATCAGATTTTAAATTTAAATTAATATAAATTCATGTGATCTTTAAAAAAGCACTTGTATTAATTTTTGAAATTAAAAAAAATATATATTAATTTTTAAAACGTAAGAAGTGCTCTTATAATTTGTAACGGATACTTACCACCTCACTTGTTTTGGGCATTTGTGGGGCGGCATCTTCAGCCTCCATTGTCACTAATTATTCCCCAACTGGCGTCCGATTCATTTAAAAACGTTGTACTCGATCCGTATTAAACTATGTTGGTTTGTGCAATTTGTTTATTAGCTTGAAGACGTTGCTGGCAACATCAAAATTGGCCGGCACAACATGATTTTGTCAGCATGATTATTTAATACGGAGTATTTATCTTATTACTATTATATTATAGTTTTGAAATTAATTAGCCATGAGAAATTTGTCGAGATCTACTGATACATAAAATACAAGTTATATGAATGCTAAAAATTTTTGTTTATCTGCGATTAATTCTCGAATAAATTTTAGATGGTCCTTCAATGTTTAGGTGAATTGAATTCTTTATTGTTGATTAATCTCTACTTATGTACAATTAGTGTCCGATTATAACTATTTAGGTATTAGACCCTCCCTCCGCCACCTTAATTCTTCCACCGATTTTTACAACACCGGTTATATCAATATATTAGCCGTTTTCTACCACCTAGGAGTAGAAACACGATACAATATTAGCCCCAAGCCCCTGGAACTTCTGCTTGGAATTTGGATTAAATCGCACAGTAGTATAATTTACAATATTCTGCTGTTTCTACTTGAAAGAATATGGCCATGAGAAAAATGTTTCCTACAACTATCTAATTTTGATATATATATATATTGTATCGCCGTCAGCAATTGATCTGTGTGACACTTCAATGTACAATAAATGTATATTGTACTTTGAAGGTTTAAGTACAACAAGCAATGCAGGTGTACAACATGTTATGTTACACAAGGAGAAAAGGGAGATACACACTAGTGGAGCTATGCAGGCCTGGCAGCAGTGCACTACTGGCTGTACGGTCTGCTTCAGTTATTGTACGTTGAATTTTCAAAAATGACTAGCTGTTGCTAGAAGCGCCATCCAGAATAGAAGTGATAATCTGATCAACCAAATTTGCCTTCCTAAAGCCTACAAGAATAGGGAAGACATTGTCAAGGTTTAGTTCATCTTTGCAAGGTCTTCCCATCACCGTACATTTGTGGACAATCTCACCTTTCAAATACTCTCGCTGTTTAAAAAATAATAAGTAATGTGAAAAATACGTAAATTAAAAAAATTAATTTTTTTAGAAAAAAAATATATTTTTTTGAGAAAATTATCCTTACAAATATATTTTATAATAATATAAAAAAAAAAAAATTTTGATGTGACATAAAATAAAAATAAAAAAATAATTATAAATTAAAATGGATAGATTAAATCATTCTTTTTTAAACGAGAGAGTATATTATATGGACAAATATGCACGGAGCCTTAATATTTGCAAAATTTTTAAAAGATACTCTTTTTGTGAAATTAATTAAAATATTTATAGTAATAATATTATTAACCAAAGAGACGGCCGTTTTAATAATCTTTCTTGAGTATCTTCCTCTTTCAACTTCTAGATATTTTCAAGATACCTGTACAACCTCAGACCTGCAGGCAACAATATTAGCCAAACCCCCCTGGATCTTAACTTGATTTAGCATTCATATATATAAGTGAAAGGCACTATACATAAATATATGAGTTTATAAATATAAAAATACAGACAACTTAGAGTACTGACAAACAAGACAATGGTTGCCTTACAAAACCAAGAAAGCAGGCAGACTGGAGTTCATATAGCTCAAATATTTACAAAGAACTTGGCGTGTATCTCGATATCTTGGCATCGGGGGCATTAGCGGTATTACCAGTTCAAGGTGCAATGAGTATTTTTCTTGGCTCGTAATTCTTCTCAGCACCGCAACGTGAACTTAGCAATGCGGTGATCCACACCTGATCAGACCTCACGGGTTCATCATCATCATTCCTGTGCCAACTCCAAAAAGCATGAGTTGAATTCACCATTTTCAGCTCCCCATGACCAAAGCTAGCCTCCCGGAAGACAGACCACTCTGGCGGTGGGCTCTTATACCTGTTGTTACACAATGGAGAATCATATAAGTTGCCGTGAAACTTTAGTTACCGCAGTTAGAATTATGTTGGGACATCCCAATGTCAATCTTGGCTTTGATAATAACAAATATGCACGGACTAATACATTTGCAAGACGTCTCAGGAAATATATATATATGACGCAATATGTATGAGGAACAACACACGATCACAAACAATTCAATGATACAAGAAATTCAACGAACATGCAATTACGTGAAAACAAGATTTTATTTTCAATAGATGATTCAAGAATTTGGAAGAGCTTGGACTATTGAAGACCAGATTGCGGATAGTCCCTCTCATAGGAATTTTCATGTTAAGTGCTTTTTTTATGGTCCAAAGGTGCAAGTTTGTAATAATATTTTTATTTATTTAAAAAATATTTTTATTATATTATTAAAATATTTTTCCTTCAAATATATTTTTATCTTTCATAAAAATATTATTACTTATTACTCTTTATTTCTTGAAATATATTATTTGTATCTTAAAATTATTGTTTATATATAGAAAAGATTTGATGGTCATTATAAAAGATTTTATGACTATTGTAAAAATATTTTATGGTCGTTATTGAATGATTTTATGGCCGTTATAAAAAAAATTTATAGTCGTTATTAAAAGATTTTATGGTTGTTGGAGATATTTTCTTCGACATATATAAACTCATTTTCTTTTCATTTCTAAATAAATCAACGAATTAAGAGAGATTTTTCAAGAGCCAATATTATTTTTTCTCTCTCGACATTTTTTCTCTCCATACATCATTTTTCATATATTTATCTTGAGAGAAATTTTCCTACATCTTAGATTTATATACTATTCAAGCTTGTATCAATTCGATCTAAGAAGCGAGTACAAATTTCTATTGATGTATTTTGCTTAGCATAGAAGCACTCTTTTTCATCATTCAATCTCTGTAATCAAAGAAGGATTATTGTAAAGTTTGAATTATTTTGGATTCTTGAGGAAGAGAAGATAATCTCTTGTTCAAGAGAGAATTGCAAAGATTTAGGGAATTAGGTCTTTGAATCCTTAAGTAGGAGGAGGTAATCTCTTATTCAAGAAAGAATAGCAAAAATTCAGGTTATAATTTGTTGAAGGTTTCTCCACCGAGAATGAGGTTTTTAAAAATAGTGGATTCTTAGGAATTTCAAGTCCGGAGATGGTGCTTGGGGACTGGACGTAGGAGACTAGCTCCGAACCAGGCAAAATCAATGTGTTATGCATGCTTGGTAATTTCGTTCTTTGTCTTTTAATTGTATTCTTTATTTCCTCATCTTAAATTAATTGATCATATAAATTGTTCATTAAAAAATTCTTCAAAACTATAAAAAGAGTTAACAATTTATTCAACCATTCTTCTAGATTGTTATTTTGCACCAACAAATTGGAAAGGGAAGTGCATGAAATTTTGGCACTATATACAAATATACACTTCCCCTCGTTTCACGAAAAGTCCTAATTGCAAATATTCTTTTTGTTCCACAAAAGGAGTGTCATTTTTATCAATGATAATATAAAATGACGCAATATCCTCAAGTTTAACATCACAATTTCACTATCATGTTACCACCACTAAGCAAGAAGACAATATATTTACAGGTAAACATGAGATAAAGATAATCTTAAAAGTATTCAAATTTTGCATATGAAACTCCTTTTGTTGAACATAGGTATTTTGCATATGAAACTCCTTTTGTTGAACATAGGTAGTGATACATCACAAAGTCAATACTATATTTCATGTAGGTAGACAAAATGAGGACATACTTGTGTGCTAAACCTTCATGATTTCCTCCATCACCAATTGTTATGTGGACAGCGCCGCAAGGATCTGATTTACCATTGTAAACACGTTTCTGATGAAAAGAAAGATCAGATCTTAAGTCAATGACGAAAAATGAAAATTAAACAAGTATAGACCTTACCGAACGTTCATAAGCATGGACATGGCCAGCCAACACTATATCTGCACCAGCAGCGTAAAGCAATGGCTCAATGGCGGCCATCATCCCATCACCTTCACCTTGATGAGCAGTGTTACTATTATACCATGGGACGTGGAATAGCACAATTAGCCAAGGTGTCCTTTTCCGGTCCACTTTTAACAGATCAGACTACATTCCAAGATCAAAAGCCAATAACAGTTTCATAAATTTGGTATTTTAACAGAGCCCAAGCAATATAAAACTACAAACATCTTAACAGATTCATCAAACATTATATAGTTCCCATTTTCCCTATGGACGAATAATCAAATTATCTATTAATTCCTCAAAGGATATAAAATAAGGGACTTTTCTTTTCACGATATACAAGAAAGTACATGCTAACCTTAAGCCAGCTGTATTGATCAGAGTACTCATCGTAATCTGCATATGAACCAAGCATGATTGCATGAACCCCTGCAACTTCAAAAGAATAATAGAGATTTGAACTTGATCCACTCTCCTCGAATGGCATCTTCCATCTTGCATTATAAGATTCAAAACCATCCTTTAGCAAAGGTATTTTCTCTTCTTCATGATTCCCTTCTGTAACCATCCATGGCCTTGCACTAGCAAGTGGCTGCACCAACTCACCAAATGTGTCCCACCGGCGCTGGAAGTAATCAGCATAGGAAAGGTCTCCAGGGAGCATATGAATGTCATAATTGCACTGCTCGATGTGATCTAATGTTGACTTGGTCCAGCCAGTTTGACCCATATCACCAGCAACAGCAAAAGTTACTGGAAATTGTGAAGGTGGGGTCTTAAGCTGGAACTCCGGACCTTGTCCTCCGCATTGGTAAAAGTAAACACTGTTAGGTTCTAGCGGGCCCATGACAGTATGGTGGATCTTTCCCGAGCTATACAATAGATAACTATAAGAGGTACTCTCTCCTTTAGCTATAGAACTGTATTTCCCTGCAGTTTTTCCGTATTCTACAATTGAAGGTGATGATTCATCATTGGTAATCCATGTAACTCGCATGTGCTTCTCCCCAGCCAAAGAAATGTGCACCTACAATAGTCAGTTTATGAAGCCAAATCTCACAAAATCTATCCCAAACTCAAATTCAACAACTGACTTAACTCCAAAAATAGATTTGCTAACATTTGTGACACTAGGAAGAAGGAAGAATAAGTAATTTTTATTGGAATAAATTAGTTCAATTCAACTTGTAATGAGTCATGAAACTGAGGCAACTACAGCACGATTTAGAGTTTTGCCTCATAAAATGTTTGCTGGGTGACGGTCTTCCAATTCATGGATAGCAAACACATACTTCATTAAACTTATCACAGACATAATTCATAACTCTTCTTTAATCATTTAAGCATTAACTGTGATGATTAGCGATTAGGGGAGCTAAACGAGCCGAGAGTTCGTTTAAGGCTCGATCTCGATAAAAAAACTCGTTTGGTTTAAGGAGCCGAATTCGAACTCAGCTCATTTAAAATTCGGCTCGATAACATTAAATATTTTCAGACTTTTCACGAAAAGGTAGAGCTCGTCTCGCTAAAAGCTCAAAGGGCTCATTTAAGCTAAACGAGCCAATCCTAAACTCGAAAAAAAAAAAGCTCGTATAACTAAACGAGCCGAACTCGAATTTGACAAACTTTGCTCGACTTGTTTAACAATCCTACTAACGATTAAGCCATTAATTTTCGAGCAAGATTTTTTTTTTTAAATGAAGAAAATGTAATGAACCCTATTACTTTCTACTTAAGTTGTGTCAAGTGTTAATTCCCTACAAAATACAGTATACAGAAATATATTACATCCTTGCACAAAAGGTGTCCCATTTGTCAAATTTTTTTGTTCTATTCCATTTCTCAATTTTGTGAATAAGAGTCATTTTGTGTGTAAGATAAAGTATAATCTAAGCCAGATCATAAAAACTAAAAAGGAAAAAGAAGAAAATATATAAGAGCGTGAAGATGGAGGATTTCACCTGTTGGGGGGTGGAGGAATGTTTAGAATTCCAAGAGAAATGAAGTGTTTTACGAGGCGGAGGACGGACATAATTACCGGCGATCACCGTTGTGGTTAGAACCACCGTAAATAACCACCACCACACTCTTATCGTTGATGCGTTCATGTTTTATCGATTATTTCTCCCCAAATCTACCAAAAGCTTTAGCCCTTCCGTCTTCCTGAACCCTGTATGTCTGCAGGGTTCCACCGATGGATGGATGGGTGGATCTTAAAACAACTCGACTAAAGTGACAACATTCCTTCTGTACAGTTTTCGATGGATACTGTATCTCCCTTGACTTCAGGATCAATTAATTATTGTGGTCTTAAACTTGATTTATGGCGTAAAATTTTTTTAAATTATTTTAAGACCTTAAGCAATCCTGGTTCCAGGGTTAAAATTTAAATATGTCCATTTTCTTTGAATTAATAATAGACCCGGCAAAGTTGATCCAAAATCCGGGCTATCCGTTAGCAAAATGGACGAGTTTTGAATTTATATTTTGAACCAAAAAATTTAGATTTTTTTAGGTCGCTCAAAATAAGTTCGGCCAACGGACGTCCGATCCGTCTAATAATAATAATAATAAATTTTTTATGATTAATTTTATGTGTAGAGTATGTGATTCTTTGAGTTTATAATTAAAGTATGTGGATATATTTGACCTTTTCTGATGCTTTGGTGGAGAGGGCGTGAAGTTTACAATTAGCAGGGAAATGTGATGTGTTGATGTGTGCTCGACTGTTCGTGGACCTAGTACTTGCGTTCTCCAGTTTCACAGTCTCCAATAAACCTATAACACGAGCAACAAGGAGTTTTTTGACCTCATTCCTCTCTCTAAATATTAAGTCAGTGATGAAATATCAACAGTAGTTCTAAAAAGGAAAAGTGTATATTGTCAGAAGTTTTGAGAGTCGACCTCCTTTTCGTAATAACGAAGAAGTATTTATAGGCGTTTGGCTCGGGCACGAAAGTCGAGGGTATAGTAGATGTGGGTCTCACTTGAGGGAACGTGCCTTGTTGGGCTCATTGGGCCGACTAGATGTTTATTTGGCCAATTGGGTGCTTGTTGGACCCAATGTTCGTGTATTGGGCAGCAAAGCTTCCATGTGGTCGGGTCCAAGCCCAAAAAGGAGACAAAGGGCACAGTCAGTGTGACACCCCCAAATCTGGGTCCATCCACACCCCGACTTGGGTTGCCAATATATTAAATAATTTCATGACTTACAAATACACATGACTTAAAAGTATACAAGGTTATAATAAGGTATAACCTATTATATACAACTCTCTCTACACATCTTATTCTTCTTGCGAATATTACGCAGCGGAAACATCTAAGCAACTGAACCTCTAGTTCATTTTCCCCAATAACCCCGCAATTAGTTATTTGCACCTGAAAAGAATATGAAGCAAATGAGTGAGCTCAAATAGCTCAGTAAGAAATACCATAACTAAGGATAACTAAAACAAATAAAGTTATCCTTAACCTTATAAGTCAACAAACTGAGTGTGAATGAGAACATAGACATATGAATTATTGTCAAATGTAACTGTATGAAAAGGTAAGTATGAAAATAAAGTAGTTATGAATATCTAGATTCTCCATTCTTTAAACCGTCATCAGGATATCATTACTGGACAAGCCAACATATTTGACTTTACCACACAGGTAAACGTCACCAATACCACACGTCTTTGCCCCCGGCCAAAGACAATCATAATTTAGCAAT
>JAUMHB010083713.1:0-11843 GCA_032359685.1 Pittosporum tobira
TCTCTCTCTCTCTCTCTCTCTCTCTCTCTCTCTCTCTCTCTCTCTCTCTCTATATATATATATATATATATATCAAAAACGTAAATATTTTGTAACTATATTACAATATTTTTTAAATATAATATTCCAATAGGTGTATCTAGTTCTATTTTCATAAAACAATGAATCTTTTCTTGGAGGGAGTATATGCTTATAAATGAGTGTATTTAGTTTTATTTTCATAAAAAAATTAAATATGGATTATATTCATATGGATGCTCTTGGTATCGACTTCTGTAGTGTCTCAGTAAGTTGCATTTTTTACATCAGCAATGGGATCATTACTAATTTTGCTTCTTTTGGCGGCTGCCCTAATAGCTTCTGTGGACCGTTATTACATGACAGTGAACTTTTTGTGATAAATATGTTTTAACATTTTCTGTTTCTCTCTCCAAGTTAGTCAAGCCTATGTTATCATGTAAATTTGATAATTCATTCAAATTATCAGTTGCCATAAACTAAATATATTAGTGTTACTACTTTCATTGAATATTTTAAGTGCACCCGAGTTTTCTTCTTCACTGCCTTTGTTCTGATTTGTTCAGTTTCAACATCAACTGTGAAACCAAATACCCCAGTTTGAATTTGACCTGAACAAGTAGTTGTGATTCAACTGATTCACTGTACATGTGCAATGGAATTGGCCAGGCTTACATTATTTTCTTGGTAAAGATGAGCAGTTTGTTCCAATTTCTGTTTGGATTTATTATATATGTTCTAGTGTTCAGGACTTTTAAGAAAAATATGTATGTGTAATAGATTATAGATGTCATAATTTGTGTTTGGCCCTTCTTGCTGTTTGTGTTGCTGCCTTTGTTTTCCTGTTTTAGTTTGTGTAGGTAATTTGATATTCTGGTTTTTAATGTAATCTAAAGCTGATATATTACTTGTTTAGGTAGGAATATTTTTATTATTGAAGTATTTATATGCTTAGGTCCATTAAAGTGGTAAAAAACATGAATGTATCAATGTATGAGCCAAATGTAAGAACCAAGTAACATAGCATGTCTCTCGTAGACAACTATTTTCACATGTCAAAATTTTAGTATCCAGAGAGAGAGAAGTGATAGCTGAAGTATCCTTCAGTATGATCCGTCTCCCTTACTTGGTTTTCCAAGGGTAGTTTAGCCACTTATCGTGGAATGGTGTTTTGAATTGTATGAAAGAATTTTGGGAGTGTTCATGCAGATTTGGGGATATATTTGTAGTTTGAATTCATGCTCCTGATTTGGGCTTAGTCCCATTGATCTCTTGGGCCACATGATTCTTTACATAAACCAACGATTATCTTTTTAGCCTTTTATGTGCCCGTTATTATTTTCTTTCAAGATCTATAAATCTTTTTGTAAGTCTTTGATTGACAAACTTCCGTTCTGCTTCTCCATTTCCTGATAATCTTTAGGGTTCTTGGTTTTCTTGTTCGACCTATTCAGTATGGAATGATTTAAACTGAAGAATGGGTTGCCCTTTATAAACTGCAAATTACTGCTTTCAAATCCCACGTACAACATTGTAATGCTAATCGAGTCTTATATGGTGTCATTAGCCTTTGTTTTGTTCTAAGAAGCCTTTGCAAACTTAAAACTACTTATTTCATATTTCTTATATGTACGAAATTGAAATTTTGGAATGGTTTCTTTGATCTGTAATTTTATTTTATTTTGCTTTATTGAATGACAGAGAAGGAAAATCTTTGCCTCTATGGGTTTCCCAATGAGCGGTGGGAAGTCAATTTACCTGCTGAAGAGGTCCCTCCAGAGCTTCCGGAGCCCGCACTTGGTATTAACTTTGCTAGAGATGGTATGCAAGAGAAGGACTGGCTATCTTTGGTTGCTGTTCACAGTGATGCATGGTTACTTGCGGTGGCGTTCTACTTTGGTGCTAGATTTGGCTTCGATAAAGCTGATAGGTACCTTTATTTTTGTCTTGCTTTGTTGGTTAATATTTGACTCTTATACACAACTTTCTAAGTCCTAACTAGTGAAGAAAAAAGAAGAGAGAAAAAGGGGGAGGAGTGGGGGTTGGAGGGAATATATTCGTAACATGAAGTTTATGTATCTCATTTGAAATATTATTCTTGATTAATCCTGCTATCATTTATCGTAAAAAGAAAGCATCTAAAGTGTAGTTTTGATTTTATATTTGAATAACATACTATCTAGATATGCCTTTGGCATGTCTTAAAATCTGGTTTCTGTTATTGTGACATGTCACTTGTAGACAGAGGGAGTAGTTATTCTGTTTCTGTTTTCAATTGTTCCCCACTAGTTTACATCTTGAGAAGCCCTAATTGGCGTCATTAATTATAGACACTTAGTCATATGACTGTTATATTCTTTGTTACTTTGTTAGAATAGGGATAATTAGTACATTTATAGTATTTTTACAAAAACAACTTCCCATCCACATTAATTAGACATTTTGGAGAAAAGTCTTGAATTCCGCGATGAATAAAGCTCACAATTTCAAGCAAAGATTGATTAGAAACCCCAGTTAGAAGTTCAAAATAAGGTCCAAGGTTCAACGCATAATCGTGAAGCATGACGAAGGCATCTATTACCCTCTGGTTCTCTCATAAAATCTCTGATGTTTCTTTCAGGTAGTTATGGTACATTGGGATCTTGACAACTTTGGATTGAAATGCCCATTAAACTTTTTGGTTCCCTTGTATTGGCTATTCTAAAGCTTTATATCTTTGGGAGCTTGTTGAAGGCCTATAGGAGAACAGTTTCCTTTTTTTGTGACAATGAACAAAAGTTAAAGTATCTGAAGTCAGAGAAACTTTTTAACCTTCTCAAAATCGGCTAAAATTTTTGTTTTTCTTATGGATGAGTTCCATACTGATTATGCAGGAAGCGACTTTTTAACATGATAAATGATCTCCCATCAATATTTGAAGTTGTGACGGGGGCTGCCAAGAAACAAACAAAGGAGAAGTCAGCCATGTCCAATCACAGCAGCAGCAAACCTAAGTCGAACCCTAAGGTAGGATCTCTACAGTTCTACGTTTCTACAGTTTTGTATTCTATAACATATAGGTTCTCTGCTTTTCCTTTTTAACCTCATTTTAGTATCAAATGTACCCGTCAACAAGACTGGTTTCTGTATAAAAAAAGAACGTAGGCCTAAACAAGTCACCGATGTGAAGATGTATACTTAACAGTGAAGATGTTGGAAAAGCAGCCTTGTAATCTTAAATGTATTACTGCTGATTTTATGCTATTAACTTCTGTTAAAAGTTTTCATATGCTTGTATTGTGGATTTTATGGGAATTTGGGAAAGTTCTTGTATTTTTCTGACTGATTGACTTTATATTTTCAAACTTGGCTCCGTATAATTCAAGGTTTTGGAAACACTCTTATATTCCCTCAATTTAAAGAAACATTCGATATCAAATGTCACCGTCTGAGTTTATTTAGTATTTGTTTTTTTGAACTTCAAAAAAAAAAAAAAATAACGATGAAAGGTTATTGCTCTCTGTCCCCTCGCACCCTGTTTGTCAACAAGAGGTTACTTATAAAACGTGTTATTTGTTTTTTTCTCTCTACGTTTTCATGGAAAAACAGCGAGGCTCAGAATCTCAAGTCAAACCTGTGAAAGTGACGCTACCGAAAGACGAGGATGAAGATGAAGAAGGCTTGGAAGAAGAGGAAGATGAGCACGGGGATGCATTATGCGGAGCATGTGGGGAGAACTATGGGCAGGACGAGTTTTGGATTTGCTGTGACATCTGCGAGAAGTGGTTCCATGGAAAATGCGTGAAGATCACCCCTGCACGGGCTGAGCATATCAAGCAGTACAAATGCCCGACTTGCAGCAACAAGAGGGCACGCCCTTGATTGGCCTCCAGAGGCAGCAGACCCTGTTGGTGATCTCCAAGGTTGGATTCTGTTAATTGTGTAATTTGTCTGAGTTCTAATCTTGACATGGAAAACCAAGTACTTTGATTATCAACTCTTAGATATTGTGTAGGTCCCGGCTGTTTGCTGCAATTAATTATTTAGTTTCCGAGTTCCAAGATTGTGTTACTTGTGTAGGTTGCAATCAGGATATTTCTTTTTGCTGTTCGTTTGGTAATACAACCGGATTTTTTATTCATCTTATTTAGATTATATGTCGCCTTTGCAGAAATGACTCATTTTTTGGGTTCGATGGTTTTGCTCTTCTTTTTGATTAGCCGTTCATGTTTCTTCTTTATCTTCTGTAGGTATAGTGATTAATGAGATAATTATTATCAACAGGCGGTAGTAATGGATTCCATGTGAGGAATGGAGTGCAAGTATCACATGTAGGGGTGTCAAACGAGTGCTTGACTCGTTAAATTGAATCTCGTAGAGTCAAACGAGTTTTTGTTTTGTGCTTCACTTGTTAAATTGAACGAGTTTGTGTTGAGCCCATGAGATTCAAACGAGTTTGTGTTGAGCCCATGAGATTCACGAGATTAATACTTGCACACACTGCAAATAACATGAGATTCATGGATTAATACCAAAATGGAATCAAAGGAACATTTTTTTACGTTACGTTTGGTTTTTATTCTTTAAAAAAATAAAATTTTATGTTAAAATCGAGCAGTGGTTGGAATGAAATTTGTTTATTCTTAAAATTTTAATTGAAAATGAAAAATATGAGGAGAATGAGAAGTGAATGTTTATTCTTTTCAAAGAAAGTGTATTTCATTTATTTTTTTATTTTTAACTTAAATTATAGTGTTATTTAACAATTTCACTCTAATCATTATTTAATTTTAATATAAAATTTCATTCAATTCTTTTTCTGTAAAGAATAAAACCAAAACACATACAGTAGTATCTGCGGTCTATTGGGTGATGCCCATATGATAAGAGTTGCAGTCCCTTTACTTGTATAAGCGTTTTTTCTTACATTTTTCAGAACCACCACTCATCACATTGATGAACTCGGTAGTTTTTTTTTTTTGTATGTGTGTAATTACTAATTATTACACGTGGTAATTAGAAATAAGTGAGATAAACAAGCCGAATTGATCTCAGTATTAGTTTATTCATATTTTATTTGTATATTTTATTGTGTTTGAAATAAAAAAAAATTGAAAAGTTCGTTTAGTTATTGATACGAGTGCGAATAAAAATTGAATTCAAATAGTTTAAAATTTTTGAACGAGTTATACCGATTATCAATAGAAAAATATAATTTGACAAAATTTAAATTATTAATTAATTTTAAAATATATTTATATTTTATTTATTAAGATTTTGATCAAGTTTTAATTAAATGAATGCAAATCAAGGGCGAACTGTCGTAATTAGAATTGACAATTTACTCCAAGCTCAGGGAATTTTAATTTTAATTTTAATTTTGGTTTGCGTCTGCTCGTAAGTTGGTGGTCTAGTCCACCACCACAGCCCATTGTATTTGCATTGGTGTTGCGGTCCATAGATTAAAAATTTTGGTGATAGATTATTAATTTATTATTGTCCGTCTGACCGTCTCTGCTCATGGTTTTTTGGTGACTCACTCAATTTCAGAGGCTACTCGTTTCTCTTCATTCTCGTTCTGCCGTCTGTAGCGAAAAAACACTTCCAATTCCGTTAGTCTGTTTGCAGCTTTCTAACTTTCCATATTCTGTCCAATTTTAACACCGTTACAAACAGGAGAACAAAGGCGGAACAATTGGCACAATTGCTTACCTCTTTTTGTGCCTAGTAATTGTCATTGCATTATGTCCTTTGGTTTAATAGTAATAATATGGCAAGTAAATAAGTAGAAACATTCATCATGCCTTTGCGGCCATTAGATATTCGATGCTACATCCGGTGGGCGTAAATGAACTGATTCAAGTCGAGTTTGTCATGTTTAAGTTTGCATTTTTAATTAAACCAATATTTTTTGAGTTTTTCTTATTCAATTAAACAAGTTTCTTTTTCGAGTTTTAAACGAGCTCATCTCTAATATTCTATAGTTGCTATATTTAATGAGTTGTTTTCAGATTTTCGTAAGTTGTTTTTGAACATTGTTTGTTTAATTAAATGAACAAGAGTTCAAACAAGTTTTAAATAAACCGAGCCCAAATTTGACAAAAAAGGTCTAATTTTAAGTTGCGCAAGTCACAACCTTTTTCAAGTTTTTTTAAAAAAGGTAAAAGAATGCCAAAATGAAGTTAAAAAAAAAAAAAAAAAAAAGATTTAAGCCACTATCAAGTTAAACAGACTTGCTATTATAGGTTAACAACCAAATGGCGATCTTACCAGAAAAAGAAAATGATGACGAAGAAATCAAATACTATAGTTATTCCTTCAAGATGATCCTTGACAATGTTCTCAAAACTCAACAAAAACAACTCTGTCAACTCATTTGACCTGCCGCATATGGAAAGGGAGGACTCTAGCGGATGGCCTCAGCCTTCAATTTTGGCTTCTTCAGCTCACTGAGGGGCAGGTTGACCAAAATGACACTCTCAGATGCCACTCTATTTATATGAATAGAATTACACACATATATGGAAGTACAGATTTCATTAAGAAGGCGACAGATATAGACAGCTACAAGCCTACAATTATTCAACTAAATATTTTCAGTAAATGATAGTAACTCCATTTATTTAAAAGGTAAAAGCACACATCTCTAAACCCTTTTAGGCATGTATTAATAATGATCAAATTTTTTTCAGCATAACTAACCAACTGGCTCTTACCAAATCTGTCACCCACATGGATACACTTTTCAGGTCAATTCATGTGGGCTGAACAAGTGGACGCATGTTTGGATTACTTTTAGTAAAGTGACATGAGAGATCGCAATGCCTTCAACTTACAAGATAAATCAAAATTCAAGAAGATGGAGTAGCATATAACATTGATACCAACAAAAAAGGATCTGCTAAACTTTTTGTACAATATATCAAACATTGAACATTAGATGTTATTCTTATAGATAGAAAACTTCAACCATGACACTACATTTTCTACAAATTTACATTGTTATTCAACGAGGAAGGCGAACAACAAAACACAATTTTCATATTCCCCTGCTCTCAATTCGCCAAACTCGTTAACCAAAGGTTTCTATATTTTTAGCAGACATTTTCTTGAGGAACTCGTAGGTGGTGATCATAGTAGTTGCAGACAGAGACACTGAAGCCCACCTTGGCCCTAAGCCTCTATAACAAGCACGCAATCCACCTTCCTTGACCAACTTCCTCACTGTCTGAGCAACCGTGGGACGCCCCTCTCCGTCCAAGACCTGCATTCTCGTTTTAATTGTATCGAGTGGCATTGTAACCAAAGTGGAAACTCCACTAGCCATGGCGGCACTAACCCCTTGGACCGCCATCACAGCCATTGACCCTGGCCTAAAACCACCCTCATCTTTCTTACAACAATAACATCCAACACCGCCCCAAATCAACCTATGTGCAATAGAATAAGAAGCCCACCAGCAAGCATTTGATGGCGCATAAGTCAATGTCGAAATCCCAAATCCCCTATAAAGTCCCCTCAAACCATCAGAATGTAGAATTTTCCGGAAAGCATCAATCCCCCCATTATATCTAATTGAACTCAAACACGAACTACTCGAATTGCTTCCTCCTTGTACCATTAACCTCTGGCTCACAACATCAATCGGAGTCCAAACTAGCTGAGCCGCCATGGAGGCATTCAATCCGGCAGCAGCATTAGCAATTGCCGAGGCAGTTGCCTCAGAAAATCCCAAATTAACAGTCACAGTACCCACATTACTTTTGGTCATTTCAAGTGCTCCCATGTAAAGTGCTCTAGCCGGGATTGTACCCATCAAAGAAGTACCAAAACCTCTATAAAACCCCTTAAATCCCTCATTCTTAAGTATCGAACCCGCCATTTTAAAGCAAGGTGTCTCCTTAACTAACACTTGTTGCCTAGTTTTCAACACCACAATAGGATACAAAGTACCCGATACACCTGAAAACAGAGCTGCGCCCAGGAAGAAAAACTTGGATTTGTCAAGCATTTCCCAATCTATATCTGCTGGGAGATGAATTTCTGTTGCTGATTCATCCTCAGCCGTTCCCAAACTCATTTTCGCCACTTTCTTGAACAGTACCTAAACTCTAATTCTCTATATATATATCTATCTTTTCGATATTTTCAACTATCCAAACCCTAACTATTACAAAATATGACAGGATTATAATATTAGCAAAAACTAAAACAAACCCTAAAATCTGAACTTTCCAAGTGGGTCGAGCTCAAAATATACAAATATGTAAGTGTGCGTGAGTTAGGTGTTAACTTTTTTGCGTTTGCGCAAGCAAATTAATGAACGAAGGTGAGTTACCATGAATGGATCGAACATTTCTTGTTGGATTCAAGTGGAGCGGTCATCGGAATCCATCAGTAAAGATCCGGTGCCATATTAGAGAGAGAGATAGAGATAGTGTGTGTAAGTAATTGATTTGGGGATTAGCTGAGATGTGAGCGGAGATGTGAGCTGAGAGTGATGAAAGAGAGAATGGGGTGGCGGACGAGAGAGGCGAGGGTTGTGGAATTTAGAGGGAGGGTTTTGCGGATCGATGGTAGAAGGACACGT
This sequence comes from Pittosporum tobira, assembly GCA_032359685.1. Lineage (NCBI taxonomy): Eukaryota > Viridiplantae > Streptophyta > Magnoliopsida > Apiales > Pittosporaceae > Pittosporum > Pittosporum tobira. Next base: position 8,588 of record JAUMHB010083713.1, read on the forward strand.
GTCGGTTACCATATCGACAAGTTTAACTAACGGTTATGGATTCGGCCGGTTAAGAATAAGGCTGCTGCCAGCTGAAAGAGTGTGGTGGGACAAGTGGATTCTGTGTGGGGGTCATAAATCTGTGGGTGGTGTACAAGTTCTAGTGGTGGATCAGTGGGCTCATCATTTTGTTTATGGGCTGCCCATACAATTCCCATTGTGGCAATATGTATGCAGCTTAAACAAAAAGGATTAAATAACGATTTAAATAAATAAATTTTTTGTTCTACCAAACTCCCTCTCTTACAAGAAATTGTATTAAGAAATCGCACCCAGATATGGGAGAACATTGACTAATATGAGGGTTTTACGTGTTAAAATTCTATTCGTATAATTTATTAAATTTAAAATAAAATTTATGTATATTTTATTTGTTGAGACAGTAGTAATTAATTTTAATAAAATATAAATTTTAATAGCAACAAATTTAAGCAGTATAATATTGGTTTGAGGCGTAAAAAATATTATTTTTAAAATGATAATTGTCCTCACTCATTTGATCAGAGTTTGCTACAGGGTTACAAGCAATTCATTTTTAAGATACAACAAAATCAAACTAAAATCTCAATTAGCAAATCTGAAGATTTTTCTTTAGAACTTACTAAAGAGACGCGCACATGCATTCATGCAAAGTGTTAGTGTTATGTTGCACTATTTTTAATTGTCGAATCAAGTACGAATAAAAATCGAGCAAAAGTAGTTTAAAATTTTCAATCAAATAAAATCAAATATCAATAGAAAAAATAATTTAATATAATTTGAGTAATTAATTAAATTTTAAAATATGCTCATATTCTACTCGTTAATATTTCGAATTGAACTCGAATCGAATTTTCAACTGAGCGATCCCAAATATATTTCAAACTATTTAGTTCTATTTACAACATTAACTAATATACTTATTTTTCAACATATAATTTTCCAATTTAAAGGATTGCATGGGGTGTCTAATGATGTTTTACTTCTTGCATTAATTATTTTATATATTAATATTTTAAAAAAAAATTATGCATCGATAATCTTACTCCAAAATGTAACACATAACAAATTATGTGTAGTATTAAAGTTGATTATTTGACCAAGTCAAAGATGATGGTCTGTGCAAACACAAGCTCGGAAGCCCTCAATACAGAACAAGTTATGCATTGCTTCAAGGGTACACAACTTAGCATATAATAGACCTCCTCCAATAGTTAAAAAGTGAATTAGTCTTTTCATCATCTCTATTATATTTTGAATCATTAACATAATGGTCTTGCATGGCACATCTTATTTAAGCAATTTATACTTTTTTTTTCTTTAAAAAAAATATCTTAAAAGTGTTTATTTTAGTTGATTTAAAAAAATAAAAAAATTGAGTACAATAATATTTTTAATTTATTTTTAAAAATTAGGCAATAAATAATATTATTTATTTATTTATTACATTTTATAATTGTTTAAGTTGCCAAATAAGTTATATAAGTTATTTTCAAAAAAGTGTGACTTCCTCTTTTTAAATCAATGTTCTAAAAATCAGTAGCAGACTTAAACAGTAGAGGGAGAGCTTAGCGTCCAGATGATCATAATCAGACACTAATCGAGTATAAATAGAGATTAATTAATTTTAAACGCTCAATTAACTTAGATATTAAATGATTGTCTAAACCTCTAATTGGAGATGAATTAATAAGAACTACATAGAATTTTTTAGAATAAGTCTTTAAATTATGATGGCTTTTGCTTTTCTAACGATAATGTAGCTAGAATGAAAAAATCAATACTAGTCACACAATTTTGGTGAAAAATGAAATGGGTTGATCTCCATTATGTTGTTTAATTATGGGTCCGCTTCATTTGATAATACACCTGTCACTTCATTCACTTCTCGCTCCAGTTGGCGTCGACATTTACTGGTTTGGTACCACAAACCCGAAAATCCAGACATCATAGTTATCCAGGTTAAAAGTGTACCAACAACAGCCCAATTACTATTGTTGCGTTTTATAGCAGCCCAACTACTTTTATTGCCTTTTATGGGGCTTTTAATAAAATGAAGACTGAAGTAGGTTTTGCACATTTTGCTCATAGATAAATAGCATCTTAAATTTTAAAAAAATTTATTTCGCTATTTATGATTTTAAGAATATGTTATTTTCCACCATAGAGTCGGTTTTTCAGTGACATATTGACAGAGATATTATTGTCACAATAATCATAAACTTAAATCATTAATTAAAATAAAAATGAAATTAGTCATTAACATTAACATTAAAATTATTAATTTCATTTTATTTTAATTCATAAATTTAATTTAATTTATTTTAATTTAATAATTTAAATTTAAATTTTAATCTTAATTAATAATTTTAGTTTTATGACTATTGTGACGATAACACCCCCTTTCAATAGATCACTTATGACTGAAAAATCGACTCTAAGATGCAAAATAACACATTTTTGAAAGTATAAGTAGCAAAATTAAGTTTTTTAAAATGTGAAATGCTATCTATCTCCTAACAAAAAATTTGAGGTATTTAGTCTAAAATGAAATGCGGTGGGTTTGTACTTGTCTATTAAAAAAAGTTACCTATTTCTTTAACTAATATACTATATAAGTATTACGCGTGAAAGCGTGATTGTGACATATTCAAATTTGGGTATTCACATTCTGATTTGAGTTGTCAATTTATTAATAATATTATAACTTACAAACACACAAGACTTTATTATAAACTACATAATGTCATAATAAGGTACATCATATCACTTTATAAATATTATACATAACACTCTTCACAAATTACTATTTTTCTAGCAAATAGTACGCAACATAAACATCTAAGCAACTGAACCTCTAGTTTATTTCCCCCACTAACCCCACTATCAGTTATTTGCACCTGAAAGGAATATGAGACAAAGGAGTGAGCTCAAATAGCTTAGTAAGAAATACTATGACTAAAGATAATTGAAACAAATGAAAATTATCCTTAGCTTTATAAATCAGCAAATTGAGTGTGAATGAAAATATAGACATATGAAATATTGTCAAGTCTAAATGCATGATAAAGATAAGTACGAAAACAAAACAGTTATGAATGTCTAAATTTTTCAGTCTTTAAACAGTCATCAATATATCATTACTGGATATGCCAGCATACGTGTGACGCCCCCAAATTTCCACCTCCAAATCTCGTGGAAATCTGGTCGTCAGATAACAACTAAAGATATTGAGAAG
>JAUMHB010083724.1:0-11843 GCA_032359685.1 Pittosporum tobira
AGAGAAATCAAGATGATGCCTTTTGGTGCAGGGAGGAGGATATGCCCTGGCTTTGCTCCACTTGGAATATTTTGTGGCCAATTTGATTTGGTACTTGGAATGGAAGGGCTGGTGATGATTACGTTGTTGATCTTTCAGAGAAGAAAGTGTTCACTGTTGTCATGAAAAATCCCTTGCTTGGATTATGTTTCGTGAAATCGTGTATTGATATTTGAACACACTCACTCTACCAAAAAATTTAAATAGGGAAAATAGAGTTAAGAAGCTGCTTTATATGGAGGGTGAAGCTAGGCTGAGCTCTTGCACAAATATACTCCATGATTTTCTAAAGTTCAATGATCTCTTGTTTGTTTGTATGGCTGGACTGGACTGGACTGGACTGGACGGAGAGAACAAATGATTCTGGCACTTCTAAGGTACTAAAAACAAATTGAAAAGACTGGCTTTGAGGTGAATCCTACCCTTTTCCGGTACCTCATTTAACCTTATAGATTACTATTGCATTATTATCTCCTCCAGTTCCAATTTTTTTTGACATTGAAAGGTTTAATTCAGAGATATAAATATGTGTATGGGGGTTGACTTTTAAGTTAATTTAGATATCGGTCGGTTGCGAAGATGATATAATATGTGTATGGGGGTTGACTTTTAAGTTAATTTAGAATTAAGATGTTATTAGTACTTAATATAATTAAGATGGTAATCTTGATATTTGTAAGCTCAGGGTGATACGGTACTTACTGGTCATCGACCATGTCTGCCACGTCTCTTGTTATGAAAATTGTGAATCATTTTAGGCAGTAATTACCATATTTTTGCGTCATGTAGATTTGCAGGCAATTGTAGAACTTCTTCAAGATTGATCACGAGATTATTGGGGTGGTGGGACCTACACTCCTACCATTGGCATCATCGGAAGAAGCAGATCATGTGATGATGGTGCGTCCGTGAAAGTTGGGACACCTTTTGCTGCCTTACTCTGGGTGACTGAAGAAGTGGAACTGGTCCAATTGTATTGTTATGTGGTGGCGGCGGCGGCACTTGTAGTCATGGTGTGGGCACATGATTTTAATCATTTTGCTTATTTAACAACTTTTAACTTATTTTCATATTGCCAAGTGTCACATTTTTATTCTTTTCCATTTAAAAACTTGTCTTGCTTACTTGGACAATATGTTGCCATGAATTTCCATCCAAATATGGAACACAATATTTGTTACATCTTCAAAATTAGAAAATACATCATTTATTCTAAAATTATATTCTCCTTCTAGGAAAATATAAATTTTAAAAAATGTGTTTGATTATAATTTTTTTTATCTAAATTATCCTTATAATATTATAATTTAACTAGTAAAGTAGTGGTTGAAGTTGTAGATCATTATGTTAGAGTGTTGGTTAAAGTGGTGAGACATAATTGATAAAGTAAAGGTAAATTAAATAATTTATATTCTTAAACTTTCTAAAAAGAAAAATGTTGCACCTAATTTGGGATGACTAAAAAAAACTTAAGTGTTGTAATTTTTTTTTTGGAACGTATGGAGTATGTACTTATGACTTAAATATATACTAGTATATTTGAAAATTTATTATATTTTGTTTAATGTTAAAGTTAATATTGTAAATTATACTACGTATAAAATAATATAACATACAAATTTTAAAAATTTAGAAATTTAACAAATTCATACTATAGTCTGAATATTAGAATTTAACTTTACAATGAAGGGAGTATTTTTATTTTTTAAAAATCAATTTGGAATATATATATATATATGATACGAACTTCTATTTATTTATTTTAATATATAAACATTTAAAATATATTACACTAACTAAGAAGTATTATCAGTTACTACTTGTTTTTTCTTAAATTTAAAATAAATTTAGAGCAATTTTAAAATTTATATTTTAATTAGAAAATAAATATAATATTTGAAGTTGTGAAGCCACAAACGTGTATTATTAACAAAATTAGACCTATTATAAAACTATTAATTTATTTGATAAAAATATTAATCTTTAATATTAGAGAATTACTATATCTACAAATATGTATTTTTAATTTTCACATATATAGTCTATATTTTACACAATAAGTATTTTTTAAAATTATTATTGTCATTAAATATGTGAAATCCGGAAATTATAAGAGCTGATTCGGATCATCTAGCAGACCGGCCGGTCCGGTTTCAGTCGAGCATTTGATGTGATGAACAGTCACTAGTAATTTGATTTCAAGAAACAGAGGAACCAGAGCAATCGGAGAGGTGAGAAAGTGGAGAAAGAATTTGAGAGAGAGAGAGAGATGGAGGAGTCGAAATCTTTGACTCAACAGCAGCAACAGCAGCTAAGGTTGCAGCAGCAACAACAGCAGCAATTGATGTTATTACAACAAATTCAGCAGCAGAAACATCATCATCAACAGCAACAGCAGCAGGCCATGTCTCGGTTCCCTTCCAACATCGACGCCCATTTACGACCACCTTCCTCCTCCCTTCTCCGTCAACAATCCCAATCTCAACAAATCCCTCTTAACTCTAACCCTAATCCTAACCCTAACCCTAATCAACAACCTAGCTCTAATCAACCCAAGGTGAATCGAGGCCCACCTACGCCCAACCAGGAGGAGCTGCAAATGGCGTATCAGGATCTCTGGCGAGTTTGCCATCCTGACCACAAACGCCCTTTCTCTTCCCTTGAAGACGCCTGTGAGAGGTTTTATTTGTTTTATGCTCTCATTCAATCATTACTAATATATATAATTTGTTTTGATGAGGGTTTCCTAAATCATTTCCCAAGATGTTTTTTTTTGTTTTTTTGTTTTTTTTGTTTGGTCATGATCTTGCTTTTGAGTTTCTTCCCATATCTGTTAAAATTCTAACTGAAATGGGGGTTATAGTTATTTTTTCTTTACAATTGCTAATATGGATATGGCCCGCGTATCAAGATTCAATCTTTTATTGGTAAATACAGTGCTTTGATTGTAGTTGACTAATTGGTTGTATACCTCCCAGAGACCAGGAATAGTTCCTCTTCCTTTTGCATAGACTTGGAATTCAAAAGTAATCATTCTTTAGATATCGCTTTTATGTGCATAAAGACGAGACAAAACGGTTGATCTGGAGTAGTTTAGCGAGTGAATCACATGGCGTTTCAATGGTGTTTTCGAGTATTCTTCCCCCCCAAAAAATTGAAGTGGGATAAGATACACAACTGATCAAATGACAAAGTAACATGTCGTGGCGTGAGCCATTTGTATGTCACGTTTTATTTTTGTTATTGGTAAAAGGCTACTTGACTTGACATTTCCCTCATTAACTTCTATCGACTCATGGTTGCTCTATTTGTTAAATTTTCCTTTTCCTTATCCTTTTCTCATTTTAATCGTGTTCTGATATGTTAGAACTTGAGAGATCTTGTTCCTTCTATGAATTCTCATATTTATAATTTTCATTGCCTTTCTCATTTGTAAGTTTGATGATCAGACACTTGCACCTTTTTTCTTGTTTTCCTGCTGCACTCTTCATTGATCATGCTTAGTGATGCATGCTGTTAATTTGCTTATTTGAGAAACATGTTGTTAATTTGCTTATTTTTCTTGTATCAAACATTATACAGTAAAATATTCTCTTTTTCAGAGTGATTATGCAATATTGCCACTATAAAGTTGCAATTGATGTATAATCTTATTATATGACTTGTTTATAAATGATATAAAGTTGAAAATTTATATTTTGATTTTGTTGGTGGATCAATTATCATCTGTGGTAGTAGTGAATTTCTGGGTTGACCAGTCATGAACAGAGTGAAACACAAGGACAATTATATGAAATGTAAAGAACACTTGAGCTTATGAACATCATATTAAGCAAAAATTTCCATTTTATCTGATATTGGAATTTCTAAAAGTATGATAAACTTGTATTCTTTAGAGGATTCTTTCCGTTTTTGCTATTGTATTTTGCTTTTCTTTTTTCCTATTTTAGTTTCCTTTGTTTTGTATTTTTATTTTCCTGGTTGGAAGCATAGTTTCAGTCTCAACATGACTTTTAGCCTTGTTTCCGTAACTTCTGCATCATGAGCTTGATTTGATCTGTAGAGCTTGAAGTGTGGAAAATAGGCCAGTCCGGGCTTTGACTTCCCATGTTCACTAAAGTTAAATATTGTTGCAGGAAATATATATACTATTTATAGGACACATATATGGCTGGAGAACCAGAAAAGTAGAAAAGTGCCACTTATATAGATATTGTTCTCTGGCTCAACTGCATGGGTTTGAAATCCATTTAGGGACGAAAGTACCCGAGTCTCAAAATGATCCATGTCGACAGTTCTTCTAGTAATATTGATGAGTTTAAAATTGTGATTTTGACACTGCAATATTTTTACCATAACCATTTTTTGAACAGGTTACTACCTTACCATGTGGTGGCGGACTATGAAGCAGAGGAGGATGACAGAATCCTTGACTCTGATACGACGGGCCAGATGCTGTCTCGCTCGCAGCAGTGGGATCACAATATTGCAGCAAAAGTTGCAGAATTTGCTGCCACATTTGAGAAACAGGTTTTTGCCTTCAATATAATCTCACGCAAGCGGGCCCTTGGGGAATTTCGATCAGAGGAAAGATTGATGATTGAGCAGGCTCTCCTACAAGAAGAGAGACGGGCCCTGTTTGATCTGAGGGCAGAAGTGGATTCAAGACACAAGGCAGGTCGAGAGGCTCATGAAGCTAATCTGAGAATGGCAGCTATGGTCCATGCGGAGCAGGCTCGTGCTGAGTCACAGGCTCATGCTGAGCTGATGGCTCGGGCTCCGATACGACCGAATGCACTTGGGTCTCAAGGGAGTGATATGGTTGATGAGCAGGAGCAACAAGTGAACCCAGAAGAGATGATGATGATGAATGGATGGGGTGGAAACAATGGGCAGAGAGATGAAAAAGAACCTTCTGAGGACTTTCTGAATGATGAGGAAACAGAAAATGGAGATGATGATGATGATGATGATGATGGAGGAGGTATGGAGGAGTTTGATTTGAACAGAAGATGAACTGATGGTTTAGTTGGCATATGGGCAGGAGATGACTAAACCAAAAACATTGAAGATTTCCGGTCGCAAGTATGTTCATCAGTCAGGTATTTAGTTTATTGTTATTAGAGGTAAGTGGTGTGTCTCCATAAGAAATGTGAACAAAATCAAGGGCATAAAAAGTGATTGTGTCATTTAAGCAGGCAGGACAGGACTTAAACTTGATGTTGTTGAGTTATATTCTCTCAAAATAGTTGTACCTTTGCTACATTTTCTCTTCGTAGGCGGCATTTGGTAGGGTTTGATTTTGCATTTTGCATTTTGCATTTTGATCAACATTGAGTTTTTTTATTTTTTATTTTCAAGCAAGTTCCGTGTATATATTAACAAGGCAGGAACCCAGATAGTTCCAATTTATGAAGACCTTTTACACAAACTCTACTGGTATCGTGGTCCTTTATATTCATTTCCTAAATAAGATTAGGACCATACCACTTTGAGATTAAATGTTGTTTTGACATTATTCACACGGTGGAGTTTCATCCCCATTATCAGCTGTGTGAAGCATATGTTAGTTTTGTTAACTAGCAAGGTATTTAGTTTATCTACTTTCTTTATTTCCCATCATATGATGGTTTAAAATTTTCAGCTATCCCAAGGAGAAACCGTCAGAACCGGTTATGCACATTTTTAAGAACTCTTGAATTCAATATAATTAAAACTTAAATGTGACCTGAGGTACCTTACAAGAAAGATAAAAGAGTGAGAAAATTATATAAATAAGTTTGAACACTTAAACCACCTACTTTTGACGAGTGGCATATATTCTCGCAATGATTGTACAAATTAATAAATTTAACAATCTAAAAATATTTATAAATTTTGCAAATGATATTATTATTCGTGAAACGAAAGGAAGCATTTGATGAATTTCCAATATAGGCTCCTTGGGGTAGTCTGAGAGTTTTGTAACTCCTTCGGGATGTGCGCCAAGGGGATAAATCTTCTTCCATGTTTGTCGTCAGAACCACATCCATCCAAAAAATTTCAAAATAATTCTAGAACACCCGGTACAAAATTTAGCATGTTTGCAGAGCCATGCGAGAGGTTAAAAAAACAAATAACTGGAAAAGCAAACTTGACAAGTAAAATTCAACTCAAATCACGCTTTTTCTATTTCCTTTCTCCAGTTGCAATACTGTAAATTACACACAACCAAGACGAAAAATTGCATGTCTCCGAGAAACAATAACTATTTCTCCTTTTCTTTTTCTAGGTTCAAATTCAAAACATTAAAGGTAGGAAAACCTTGTCAACTCATTTTCAGTTCTGCAAATGCTGTTGCCACATCTATTGCCTCCTCTACGTGTAAAATATCAGTTCCCTGAACGGTGAGAAAACACCAGAAGTTACTAAAAGTGTGCATTAACACGAGATATCTACCACAAGTATGATATAAATGCATGACTTGTGGCATATGTACAATAAACTAATTTTCCGAAAGGGAAATGATATACTAAGTAGGCCCCACTTTTTAAGCTATACTAAGCTTGTTAGTTGAGCTTAAAAAGTAGTACCTTTCTGTGGAAATATCAATTCCCTAGCCAAAAAATGATAGATAGAAATTGCCTCGATGATGTTTTGGCAATGAAACAGTTGAATCAATCAAATTCCACACACAGTCGTATGTTCCATGAAAAACTATCTAATCGTAACTTTGTTAAAAGAATAAATATAAAAAAAACAATAACCATTAAGATATATGCTAACCTGGCCTTGAGCAACACCACTTCTACCTACCCCACCCTTTCCTTTCAAAGGCTTCAAGGCTTCCTTTAACCACTCCAACACTTTCTCCTTGCTCTTCTCCTCTTTGTCTGGCACCCCAGCACAAACCACAATCTTGTTTGCAGTTTCATCTGTGCTAAAAACCATCACTGCCATCCCCTGCACATTCACCAACACCACCACATGACTAATTTGAAAAAAATGTAGAAACAATATATATATATATATACACAAACCTTCTGTTCCATGACCCTAACAACTGCTTCACGAAGTGCATCAGTATCAGAACCAACATCGACATGTGAGATGCAGAAGGCCTTTCCATCAGAGTAAGCAGCTTCTGCCATTTCACTGGAAACTTTGACAGCTTTCAGTTTATTCTCTTCAGCAAACTTCTTTTTTGCTTTTATCACTTGATTCTGATGAAACAACAATAATTCTGTATCATCATCGTTTAAGATAATCGCAAGCATCATGACCTAAAAAGAGGGAGATTTATTCAATGTATACGGAAATACCTGAAGTACTGCAATTTTGGCCTTCAAATCGGCTTTTTTGGATGTAGGGATAGATGCAGATTCCAAGCGACCATTTAAGTAAGTTACTTTCTGGAAAGGCCAAAGGGAAAAATTGAGGTGAAAAAAATATCATTAATTAGTTTAAACAGCTAACATTGTGATTAATCATTTGATAAAATTGACGAGCAGGAAGGAATTAAGGGCCATAAAATATGAAGTCAAATGAAACTGAGTAGTATTGTTTGAGGATGTATAAGAAGTAAAGCACTTATTTTCACCAATTTTTTCTTGAAAATTTTGTTTTACCTAATTAGTACAGTATTTAATTTAGGGAAAACAAAACCATCAATGAAAAAGGGTGCAGTTGAGTTGAGTAGCAATTAATAATTTACTCTAACAAAATGGTAGAGAAAATTTAACAACCTGTTCCAGTAGATCACCTTCTGTCTTTGATGCTTCATTTACTTCTTGCTCAATTATGGATGCCAACTCTATGGCCTTAAAAGCACTACCAGTCGTAACAGCAGTAACCCTACGGATTCCCTTGGCAATTCCCTCCTCAGATAAAAGGGCAAATGCCTCTGCTTCTCTTGTGTTTGATATATGGGTTCCTACATATATACATCCACACATATTCACGGTCAAAACAACTCTGATGTGGAACTTATAAAGAGACAGAGCGAGAGAGAGAGAGAGAGAGAGGGGGGGATTCAAATTGACAATAAGGCAGGCACGTACCTCCGCAGAGCTCTGCTGATATCGTTGACCACTCCTCATTTTCTGGATTTGCCAAAAGCTCCTCCACCTTTCTTCCAATTGCAACTACCCTGACTGGGTCAGGATAGACCTGTATCCGATAAGGGAAAGAGAATATGAGAGAACAATCTGAATGTGTTAATTCTAAACCAAATTAGACAGATTATAATATGATGGGAAGCACTGTAGCAGCTTACTTCTCCAAAAACAGCTCTTAACCCGTTGACACGCTTAGCATCAGCAAGGGTTGCCTCCTTTGAGTAAACATCAAGTTCAGCTTTAATTTGCTCATTCACAATGTATTCAATTTTTCTCAGCTCCTCAGGCTTTACAGGCTTGCCTGTAAATTTGGCAGTCATTTTAGGAATTTCTCTTGAACAATAACTAAACAAAACTTGCAGATTATGCTTACCATGAGAGAAATCAAATCTCAATTTATCAGGAAGAACAATGGATCCCTTCTGGTCAACATGAGTACCAAGTACTTCCTGCATAAAAGTACAACGTATTTTGACATGCAAACCTAAAAACAAGTAGAAAACGGGACATGTACCGCTAGTGAAAGCAATCCTTGTTTACCCTTGTATTATTTGGTACATCTAAAGGGATGGGAACAGAAGAGGGGAGGGGGAGTAAGGAGGGAATCACTATTTTATAATTTTGATATTATACCCCCAAACACTGCCTTCCTCTTTTCCTCCCAAATTTTGGGTGGAGAGTCTTTTGCGCTCAGAGGGGGGGGGTGGGGTGCGCACCCCTCCTTTTTCCCTTCCTATGAAACATAATATACACCCCTTGTACTTCCTCTTTTACTTCACCCTTCTTTAACCCCTCTTATTTTACTTCCTACCAAACAAGGACCAAAAGTAGAAGCGACTTATTAGGAAAAATAAACCAAAAGTAAAATAATATCAGTTGAGATTACCCTGAGAGCAAAATTTAGCATGTGTGTACAGGTATGATTAGGAGCAATGAGCTTACGCCTGTTGTAGTCAACCTGCTTAAAATGTCAACATAACATCACTTAAATGTTAAAAACATCGGGAAGCAACCATATGCATCAACTATATATGCAAGAATAATGTATGCACCTATGGCTGATAATGACCAGAGTTTCAGGCTTTTTATGGCTCAACTCATTTAAGAATGAGATGCTATGAATTGTTTCGGCTTTCCTTAGAACACATTAACCAGAAAAAGGAAAAAATCCAGTTGAGCTGGGCTGGTGCAGTTGCAACTCTATTTTCAACTATGCATGTAGTAAAAGGTGGCCATGTTCAAAAAGTAAAAAAATTACCTTACAATCTACTCTATCGCCTACAGAGAATCTGCCACTGTCGTTAGTAAAATACCCAATATGAACAATGAATCCTCCAAAAGTTTGAACATTTGAGACTTGGAATGTTCCAAAGGGACCATCAAGTACTCCAGTATCAAATATCTACAATTCCCCCAAAAAGCAAATACATGCAAAGAGTTAGAAGCATAAAAATAACAAAACAGGCGACAACTAACATGCAATGGAGCATACAAACTACCTGACCACCTTGCTCAGCATAAAAACTAGTAGTTTCCAGAACTATACCAACTTTGTCACCAGCGACAGCATCTTCCAAGAACTCACTCCCTGTGTAAATAGCTTTAATCACACTTCTATGATTCTGAAATAAAACAAACAAAAGATTACAACAAAGTAGGTGAGGGAGGACAATTCAGCTATACACGAATGTGGAGCTATTTATGTCGCAGACCATTTCTAACCGCATAATACATTTATGATTTATCCCATAACTGAAGTATTATAGATGGAAACAAAATCCCCATGGCTTTTTTCACAAACCTTCCATGTAAATTTGAAGATGTCGTTTGTTGTAGCAATCCCTCTCTTCTGCAATTCAGAGGTAGCTTCAGCATCCATGGTGATAGTTTTACCAGCTTGCTGTCAATAAATTATTATATACTCTCTTAGTATGCGTGGTTACTATTGAAACATGATAAAATAGCAGCTTGATATGTGTCAAAAAGGTACATGTATATGGCCTTTCTTGTTGATTGATGGATATAAACAAAATACTAAAAAAAGCAAAACTTTCGTCTACCTTATTCTGAGCATTTCTTGATCTTTCCCTTGCCTCATTCATTGCTTTATTGAAACCCTCAACATCAACCACCAAGCCTCTTTCTTCAGCCATCAACTGGTTAAATAAAAACAGACTCGTCAGTAACTAGCTAGTTATATACTAATTCAACATTAGAACAGGGGAATATAACAGTGTAGTTCCATGTGCACCTGAGTCAGATCCAATGGAAAGCCATAAGTATCCCATAACATGAATGCATCCTGCACCAAAGAGATGATGAATAAAGTAAGATTCCCAGGAGCAGCGGAGTTCCACATCCTTCAACAGTGTATAGAATGAGAATAAGACGCAAGGGGATGCATAGAAGATAATTAAATACATGTAAAAGATAATAAATTCAACCAAACAATATGTTTGCTTGCCTGCCCATTTAATATCTTCCCCTGAACATCTTGAGCAGCCCTCTTAAATTTCTCAATTCCCTAAAGTCAGAAGGTCCTTAATCAATTTAGTTTGTGGACTAACATACTGAAAGTCAACATAAAAAGTAAACCATTCACAAACTTGCTAGGTTAATGTACAACTAATGTCACAGGCTTAAAATTACATTATCCAACGTCCTGCCAAAGCTTTTTTCCTCTGCTGCAATAGTGTCCACAATATGCTCTTCATACTGTTTCAGCTCCCGAAAAACATCACCCATCACTTCTACCACAGTCTTTACCAACCTGATTTCCACATGATGATGGGCAAACAATATCAAAATAGCTTAGAATTTTATTTTCTTCACTTCTTTTTTATATGTAATATATTATTCACATGACACGGAAAGGGGGTGTTGTCCTGGTAAACCTGAAGCATAGAAAAAGGAGGATCTTTAATATAAAAGGGAGATATCAAAATGAAAAAAATGATAGATATGTACTTAAAAGGGGCTACATGCATAAGCTCATATATCCATATTTTATTTTAAATATTATGGAAGACATAGTTTACAACTTTACAAGTAAAAAACTACAAGAAATACAAACAGACTAAATATTTACGAGAAATTAACCGAAGCTTTTAAACCTACCCATTAAAAAATCCTTTTTCAGCTTTTAGGACTTCAGTTCCATAACGTACAGCTCGGCGAAGAATGCGCCTAAGCACATACTCACGGCCTTCATTTCCTGCAATGGGTAAGATTGTCATGAACCATGACTAGAGAAATTATAACATTAAATTCCAAATGCAAGTAACAGAGCCAAATCATATCCAAAATAAATGTTACAGAAATAAAGAAAAAAACAGGAGAAGAGGAAAGTAACCAGCCATCAGTCAAGGCCTCATCACTTTCCTTTGTGTGTGTATGTATAGTTACACCAATAACTAAGCATCACATACAAGTATAACTAACCATTTGTCTGGAAAACAAATAGAAAAGCAGAAGAGTTGTAAAATTTTCTGGCCCTTTACCTGGATAGGAACCATCTGCAATTGCAAAAGAAAGAGTTCTAATGTGGTCGGCAACAACCCTGTAAGCCATGTCAACTTTGTCCACATCATCAGGCCCAACTTTTCCTGAGTATGGTCTAACACCAGTTGCCTAACAAATAGATGAGAAAATAAAACCGCGAAAGACATTAGTTAACCTTAAAAGATGAAGAACAAATGGACTCAAAGT